>JAQIXQ010001025.1:0-18128 GCA_034700485.1 Pseudosinella alba
TCTTGACGGCAGACAAAAGACAGTTAATCCAAAAAATTGTGCAATGACGCGGCACCTGACACAGAGCTAATGAGTAATGACGGTTTAGTAAAGAAGTCGGCATAGTATGATCACGTAAGCTCGGAGTTAGGTAAGCATCATTTTCCCCACGTGCATGAATTAGAGTAAATGACAATTAACCCGTGATAATGAGTCTGACTACGTAAAATGATCTCAGTTACCCCAATTGCGACAATGAGAAATGGAAAGAATTAACTTTGACAATTTCAGACCATCGTCATCGTGCCGTTTTCATAATAACAATATAATTATAATGATCCAGGCTACCCTTGGAAAATAAGCACAGCATCCAAAAATTATTTTTTCTCCTGGGCTCGTCCCCAAAGCATGCGCATTTTTCAGTACACGTATAGCAAGTGCTCTCCAGATCATGCATAAAAATGATGATATATTTAGCAAAATTTATCAACATAATTAGATCAAAATTAGTACTAAAAAAGCTCAATTTTATTTTGTAAATGCGTTGTTGTTGCAATTTATTTCAAGGCATGATTATAAATATCAAATTATTATAAAAATTAAATTTTGATTTTGATTACACCTTGCGCATGCGTCGCCAACCCATTTTAAAACGTTCAGCCCAAAACGATTCAAAATAAGCTCACAATTAAAGCCAATCACCGTCAGTAAAATGCATCCCATCCATAACCAGAGAACGTTGACAAATTTTCCGCTGAATGTCACCACCTCGGCCACTTGACTTTGAGTGTCCTCCACTTGAGTGGGCGAAGTCACCGCTGATCGATCCTGGACCCGTTGGGAGTGAATATTTCCATTAAATTCTTCATCCCATCTCCAATATATCCCGGATTCCACAATCCTGTTGAGGATCATGGCAGGGCGGTCATTATTTGGTGGAAGGAATCCAAAATATATTCCACCCAGGTTGACCAATCTTTTTCCAATCCAACAGCTCCGGCTCTTTCCATTCGACTTATTTTGCCTAACGGCGGGCGTCTTCTTCAAATAGGTTTGGAGCTTTTTGAGTAATTGTAAGCTCAATTGCCAAATGCTTATAAATGCATATCTGTCGTGGAAGGCAAGCATTTCGTGGAATTTTGTCGTGTCAAGTTCAATCAATCCCTTCATTACCAATTGCCTTAGCGGCGCCATCAAAGTTTCATTTCCGCTCCTGGCCAAAGTAGCATTTAGAAATGGTAGCCATACCTCATCATTAGCCAGCATTTTATAATTGTTCATCTGCAACTGATCAAAAGTGAAATAAGTTTCCTCATCTGGAGGGCTTATCAGATAGCTTGTGATGGATCCGGAATAGGAATTGACCAAGACGATTCAAACCATTGCCCACACTGTCAAAAGAAAACTTTTGTTGAGTCGACTCATCCCAAGTCCGGACACACCTGGCGATATCAGATATGATAATGGAATTAGGACAGATATGACTGCTTTTCCATTCCCATGTTTTAAGTTTATTTGGAGGTTTATTATAGCCACAATTAACACAATTGATCCTCCTAGAAATAGCCATATGGGAAGGTCCACTGCTGTCATGAACCCAAAAGCCCCGTCCATATTCTGACGTTGAAGCCCACAATAAGCAAAGTTAACTGAGTGGGGGAAAACTCGAATAAATATGGGACATTCACCCTCAGCAATACTTGAATTTTGTTCCCTGTAAAATTTCCATAAGGAATAGAGAGTTCGTTCTCCCACTCCATTTGAAAACAGTGAGGGAAGGATTGTGACTTCATTTCGGTGGCCCAAATCGGAAGGGATTTTTGTAACAAAATGGTCGGCAGGGGCGACTACCGACTTGTTCAATGCTGACGCGACCAAGTTGACCAGGTTTATCAAGGCGGCATAAAAATGGGGATTGTGTCCATTTGCATGCCTGTGGAAATCCCTTAAGCTTGGATATGTTTGTATGGTGTGGTCTATAAGTTCCTGGGAAACGTCGAATAAATCGAGTGTAACAAGCGGTGTTGAAGCCATTGTGAAATTTGAGAGATGACTAATTTTTACTGTAATTCAAATCATTTTGAGATAACTTTGAACTACACTTAATTTCTAATTTAAATCGGACAGAGGAATTATTCAGAAGGACGTGCTAATATTGAAGCAAATGTATTCCATTGCACACTGCGGAAGCTCACAAAGGCACAGTTTGACAATACCTTTGCAAATTGCAGACAAACTTAGGAATGATGATGGCATGTTCCAGACAAGATAAGTATCAAAATCCGGGTATAACACAATTCTTTTTAAATATTTGTTTCAATTATCTTCCCCACATTGTACCAGATGGAGCCAGATAAATAGCTTCCTGGATAATTTTGTCAATTTTTTCTGTATTTCAATTTTCCTACTCGGACAAACTTCGCGGAACTTCATAATTCAACCCAACTTAAATCCCTGAACTAAAATACCTAATTGAATTGCACATATTTTGTTATGTTACGCTCACAATAGATTTTACTTGACCTTCAAACTATGCTATTTGTCAAATGCATTGTCAAAATTTACTAACAATAGCAGTCGGAGCACCTGTTCCCAATAAAGCACTTCCAATGTTCCAACAATAATATGTTTTAAAAGAAAGAACATAATTTTTTATCCGGTTTATTTCCAGGTGAAGCGGTTTGCATGTACCCATATTACATATGACGTGACAGACCACTTAAAATTTCATCCGACAAATTTCATCCGGCAAATTTTCATCCGACAAAAAATGCAAGTCATCCGACAAATTTTCATCCGACAAAAAATGCAAGTCATCCGACAAATTTTCATCCGACCAAAAAGGCAAGTCCTCCGACGAATTTCATCCGACAGAAAAAATGTTATCCGACAAATTATCAACCGTCACAAAAGATAAATCATCCCACAAATTTCACACGTATATATACTCCAACCGTGTATCACATTTGAATATACCGTTCTGCAAACGTCAGCTATCAGTTCAGACTGCAGCTTTAGTCAGACAAATCAAATTCATCATCACCATCATCATCAGGATGATGCACCCCAACTTGCCAAAAAGCCAGGCAAGCTAAAATTCCTAGACATGGAATTTTGGTATGAGAGGAAATCGGGAGAAGAGAGAGAGGACGATAAACGAGAGGATCGAAAAGATGCTCATCAGTTCCGATCCATCGTAGGCTTGGAGAAGTCTACCTGGATCAGGCTCATCGCATCTCATCTCATCATCAGTTTTTAGTTTAAGTTAGATCTGTTCACAAATTCTCAAGTCTCACAAAAAGTTAGATAAAAGTAAATAATCCTCTCCTCCATTAAGTTTTACTTTTCCTCCTTTTCTTTCCCATCATCATCTTAACTTCACTCCCGAATACTCCCGATACCTACGGATGCCAGGAAGCACCCAGGTTTCCGCCTTAACAATACCATGAAACTTACTATCTATAGTTATAATCTTGAAATAAACCATACAACGGGTATAGATAACTTGCTCCCGCGTGGCAACGTTTTATTATCATGAATGATCTGCTCTATTCGTTGACATAGGAATTTTAGTTGTTGCGTTGCCACAGGAAACGATTAAATTGGCAAATGTAGTCATGGATACCAGAAATTTTCTCTTCATAAATTGAACTTGTTAGTGATTCTTGAATACGTTCATTAAAAGGGCGTTACCACATAATACCACAATGCTGTCCCGTAGCGAGGGGGTCGCGGGGGGTAGCAACTGCGACCGGCCGGACGGATTATTATCAGAGCTCATAAGTTTCAGCAATTTCATATATTCGTATTTTAGATTCGCCGGTTCCCGTTGTTATTCATAAATGCATAATTTAGACATTTGATGTCTCAAAGAACTGAATATAACGGCCGCAAATAATACCTCAATAATTAACAGGATCGCTATCAGCCAAAACATTATTGATGCATACGTAATTTGCAAGTCGAATTCTACTTACAAGTTGTTGAGGACTAAAAAATTGAAATCCATGCTTCTTCGCTAGGGTAAATATTTCAGATCAATTCAGGTCATAATAAAGGATTAATCCAGGCAGATTGATCCTGATTGTTATATTTTTTGGTTGTGAGTTTATTTTACTTTTTGGAGCAAATTACGACTAAAATGACAAATTTTATTGAGTTTTATTAAATTACTTCATTTAATTTCACATAATTAGTTGGTATCCAATAACTATTTACTCATTGTTTGTGAGTTATAGACCTATAACAAATAGTAGAAACATGGTCATGATGTGGCAAAGTGCCACCCGTTTCCTTCTCTAATTGTACTTTGCTTAACCCGTCATAAGTCCACCAATTACTTTCACTTCTGAAAACTGTAACAAAATGTGAACTAGCTTCTACATACAGAGTAACAGCAATAAGATTGTAAACATGATCACATATCGTTATAGAATTTGGTAAGGAATTGACTTTCTGTGGTCGCTGGGTACTAACTGGAGCGGTGTTAAATAACAAGGACGGCGGCGGTTGAAACCGGTCGATGCAACTAATCTTGTACTTTGCTGCAATACTACAACGCTTAACAAAGCAGTTGCCTGATTCGCTTTTTCCTGTGACCCTAGCGTACGTTCCTTCAAATGTTGTTTCACAGTACATATCCAAGGAGACATTCATTCGCCGACATCCATGATTGACGCAAACTTGTTCCTCTTCGAATATACGCAAAGTGTGTCGCATGATTTACTTTTTGTGTCGCATGAAATTTGTCGGATGAAATTTGTCGGATGAAATTTGTCGGATGGAATTTGTTGGATGACTTTCTATTCTTGACGGTTGAAAATTAGTCGGTTGAAACTTGTCGCACGACTTGCCTATTTTGACGGTTGAAAATTGGTCATTTGAAAATTTGTCGGATGAAATTTGTCGGATGAAATTTGTCGGATGAAATTTGTCGGATGAAATTTGTCGGATGAAATTTGTCGGATGAAATTTGTCGGAAGAAATTTGTGGGATGAAATTTGTCGGATGAAATTTGTCGGATGAAATTTGTCGGAAGAAATTTGTCGGATGACTTGCCTTTTTTGTCGGATGAAAATTTGTCGGATGTTTTGCCTCCCACAGCCATCCACGTCGGATGACTTGCCTTTTTTGTCGGATGAAAATTTATCGTATGACACTTTGTCGGATGAAAAGTTGTCGGATGGTTTGGTTTTTTTGTCGGATGAAAATTTGTAGGATGAAAATTTGTCGGATGAAAATTTATCGGATGAACATTTGTCGGGTGAAAATTTGTCGGATGAAATTTGTCGAATGGAATTTGTCGGATGAAAATTTGCCGGATGAAATTTGTCAAATGAAATTTATCGGATGAAATTTGTCGGATGAAATTTGTCGGATGAAATTTGTCGGATGAAATTTGTCGGATGAAATTTGTCGGATGAAAATTTGTCGGATGGTTTGGTTTTTTTGTCGGATGAAATTCGTAGGATGAAAATTTGTCGGATGAAAATTTGTCGGATGAAAATTTGTCGGATGAAATTTGTCGGATGAAATTTGTCGGATGAAAATTTGTCGGATGGTTTGGTTTTTTTGTCGGATGAAATTTGTAGGATGGTTTGGTTTTTTTGTCGGATGAAATTTGTAGGATGAAAATTTGTCGGATGAAAATTTGTCGGATGAAAATTTGTCGGATGACTTGCCTTTTTTGTCGGATGAGACTGTCGGATGTTTTGCCTTTTTTTGTCGGATGAAAATTTGTCGGATGTTTTGCCTCCGACAAATTCTCCTACTAGATCTTTCTTGTTACAAGCTCATTCCATTCCCTTTCAATATTATCATAACCATCGATCTGTTTATACTTTTGCATTAAAAGGGAAAAGGGTAACATAAAACAAACAACTTAATGTACTTCCTGCCAATCATTTCTCTGTTAAGTAATTTAGTAGTAGTGGAGTTGTTTTCCAGCAAATTACTAAACTGGAATGGATTATATCAAAATATTACCATTATTCAATGTGTCAATCCAAATCCGAGCAAATTTTTTATTTCATGCAATGTATGGCGTAATACTGATGATAAGCGATTTGAGCCATGACCTCGATGATGATGACTATATGGACAAAAATGTTATTGTAAAACCAACATTATGACGACTTAGCATTGCAATTAAGACACGCATGGATCATGTGACAATTTATAATTTCGCACCGAAATCTATATGATAACTTTATTCCTGCTCATTGTGGGCTGTTTGTAACAGTAACAAACTATCAATAGAAAGGTAATTATTCTACATTTTATCAATAATTAGCTGAATAACTATTTGTCATCATATTAGTAAATAGTTGAATTTTATCCCATAGATAATACTTGGAAATGAAACAAAGTTAGAATTTTTGAAAATCATACAAAAGATTATTTAATGAATCCAGATGACCAATGTCACTCTTGGTGTCAGTTTTTAAGGTGGGTTGCCATGGTCGTAGTAGCAGGCGCAGCCCTGTCCACCATCAGTAGCGCATGTTGCATACTTTGGGTCACAATTTGGACCACATGCGTATGGGAGTGAGCAGTCCTATTTATTTGAGCAAAATAAACATTGAATTAATTTAATTTAATAACTTATACGGACTTAGTTAACTTAATAACCTATACAAAAATATACGGCTATGGTACATTAAAACAAAATATAACGCAATGGAACTCACTTTCGCAGGATAATCTGATTTGCAGGTGCAACCCATAATAGCAGGATCGTACTCACACTTCCCAGGGTCCAAGTGGTCGCAAGCCTAAATGGAATAGTTAGAATATGTCAGTTAGAAAATGAGTTAGAAACTCCTTGGATTTTTTTGTATATCTCAAAAATTTATTTTTTAAATTGAAATCAAGAAGTGACAAAAAAAAATTATTCTGCTTTGGTATTTTTGAGAACGTACATTTTTGGAAAGAGCCCCAGCAGACAATATGAAAATGCTAAGGATCAACAGGAACGTCCTCCAAGAAATCAACAGCCCCATTATAAATTTATCTCAACTGTGCAACAAGGGTAAATTGAGAACTTCTTTTCTCTGCAGGATGGTGGAGTAAAATGAGAAAGGATGTTGGTCAATGGAACACACTTTCTTAACTGATGTAAAAAATCAATACCGCATTCTGAATTTATACTCTCATATCAAATCAAAGTTGGTTGGGATGGGTTTTCAATTGGGATTACGTAGTGCTCGGTAGCAGCCTGGGCGACATAATCGCGACAAGAATAACTCAGTAACTTTTGTTATAAAGGTTTCGTGGGTTCTTTCAACTGTGTTCTTGAGGCATTTTTCTCAGGATTATGACATGAAAATTCCCATTTCTTAGCTTGGTATGGTATATTCATTGATGCCTTGGGTTTTATCCACATGAGTTTTTTTTACAATTTCTTGACGTGGATGGAAACTTAAAAGGTTGGCATTTAAAGTACAATCTAAATATAAAAAATGCAGTCTTCGTTGGTACTCACAACAGACGATTTTGATTCCCATGCTATCGCTATATTATGTTGCATTTTTGTAGATGACATATTGCATTCAAATGTTTCGAGTGAAACGGGTATTCTTTTAATAAAAATTGCATGCTTGAAAGTATGAAAACAGTCGTACTGCCCTATGACATATAAAGGAAAGGAACGGCAGAAAATAAACAATAAATGTTTTTAACATCCACACTGATAAATTAATTACTTTGTAATTGTTTATTATTACTAGTAATAATTATGTCGTCACTTTATAAAATGACACTTATTATGTGAGCATGCAAAGGACTCTTTTCAAAAGGAAAACAAATTTATTAATAGTACCAGTTGCTTACTTAAGGTAACAATTCCTCTCCTTTATCTTTATTTTACTCATCTTCATCATCGACAGCTTCACATGTGTAACGTTCTTCTCCCAATTGATACTCAAAGTTAATCACACAGAGATGCATAACTTATGTCAGGTCACATAATTATTAGCTTACCTTTGCTGTCACGATCAACGCAAACAAGTCGAGGAATACTTACTATAACCAGCAAAAGTCTTCCAAAAGTTGTCAGTGCCATGGAAATAATAATGTGGTCAACTATTTATTATGGGGAAAGATGAGACAGTAAGTCAAAAGGGTTACGGCTTTCAAGGAAATGTTGAGTGATGATGATGAGAGATGAAGAGAATCAAGAATTTCATTTTTTTCAAGAATTGACATTGATCCTTCGTGGCTTAGCGTTAGGTAGCTATTATGTACATATTATAAACTAAGAGACTTTTTTATTTATGTTGGTGGGTTTTTTCCACAAAAATAAAATCATGAGCTTCGCTTGAGCTGATTATGGATTCCTATTTTTAAATAAGCCGTATCACTACTTGTCTTAAAACCAACTCTGGACTTTTTTGAGTGTGGGGGGCTCGATGGATAGGATTGAAAGTTTAAAACTAAAAATTACACTTTTTCTAGTCATTATTAAGCCATCTCTCCAAAAGATAGTCTCATCCATCTACGAAAGCAACATTAAATTGACACATGCACTCAACGCATGATTAGTAATATTAAATGTAGTCAAGGCATCAACAAAATTCGTTGACCCAAATCGCACTTTCACCTTCCCCATCGACCTCACCATCCTCCTATAAACTTGTTTCTTCCCCGCAATCGAATTGTTCCTTGCCACGTCAAGACACCTCTCAGATTGTGCAAGGACCCACGCCCCTACCTTAATGATTAGAATGACAAACATCCCATTGACCAGACACAATGGGAAGAAGGCAAACCCGGGCATGGGAATCAAGCTGTGCAGTTTGACGCAAGTGTACAAACTGACCACAATGGCCACCCAGCCATTCAACATCAAGGTGGGAACAATCCTCTCTTGGTAGACATCATTGAAGATGGTTCCCAACAGTTCAACCTGTCTGTAGAGCTGGAAGCCTTGAGAATCCCCATCCCCAATATCTCGCTGGAGCATCATCCTAGCGCTCTTCAGATAATGCTCCAAGCACTGCATGTAGACCAAGGTGGTTCCGAAGATGACAAATGTTCCGGTTACAACGACGCTGAAGAGCATGTAGACGTCAAATAGGATGAATGCTGATCTGAGAAATAACCAGCACCAGGAAATATGTAAATGACAGACGCCATTCCATTTTAGGAAGATGTAGCCCATCAAAGGCGGCAGGCAAGGATTGACCAATAACATTGCCAGGAGGAAGAGAGAGGTCCAGAAAGGAGCTGCTAGACCCATTATCTGAAGGAACTGTGTGGCTATGAGACTCTTTCCATTCGCGAGTTCTAAATCCATTAAATATAAAATATAAAATTAAACCCGTTTTGATTTTGCAAGTTTTCACGGTATATTTTCACTAATTACGTCATACCAATTCGATTCCTCTTTTCAAAATTGTCGAAGGCCGATATCACATCCACCATTTCATTCCCATCATGGAAGAAATAATTTGATCGGTACATCACCCCAATTAGCAAGAATGCAAGGAATACCAATGCCATTACTTTCTCAGAGACTTCCATCCTGTCCAATGTACGGAGGTAGTTCAACATCGCAGCTAATGCATATAAGACATGGATGGTGAATTGGGCTTTGCAAAGGTGCATTTTCAACTGGTCTAAGCGGAGCACGTTGGGCAGATGATTTTCCAAGGGCCACTCATATGGGCAGAGTGCCAGTCTGTCCATCATACGAAGATGGATTTTAATTAAAGGGGAAGTTGAGCTCAACATGATTGACAGCAACGGGAACTGGGATATATTTTTTTTTAAATTGAGAGTCGGTTGAATATATTCTTGCTCAAGAGTAGTTTGAGATTTAAACTGGCCCCTATAGTTTCTTGAGAACAGCTCATGTCATTTATTTTATTTTTTGAGGATTGCTTATGGTCATGGTTATAATATAATTTATAAATAAAGTTTTGCCATTGTAAATACAAGAAGTTGGTGTGGCCATCTTTCTCTTGCTTTTCTTTATTACTTTTACTACGTACTACGTACGTAGTACGTATGATGTATTCTTTCTGGGCTGGAACGAACTGATTTCCTAATAATAGCATAAGGCGTGGACATATTTGACATATAGTTTTGAGTCAACAGTCAATACCTGTGGCTTTCGAACCAGCCATAACCCTCGAAACAGTTATACAGTTCATTTGAGCTGGAATGTAAAGAAATAGATTGGGATCAACATTGAATAGGTATGACATTGTTTAGATGGCATCATCAATCACAATGCTTGCTACTTAATCCTGACATTTAAAATGCTGGATATTACCAAGTCCTCGGGAGAAAATTATAATCAAAAGCTGCTGGTTCATGCTAAATTCACTCTATAACTTGATTTGAATTTTGTCTGTTTAGCGAATGATAAGGAAGAAAATATAGCAAAGGCAATGCGCGATGATATCTGCACGAAATCCCTTTAACCTTGCGCGTAATCTAATATAATCTCATTAGTTATCTTTCACTGCTATCATTACTCAAATATTCCTGGATGATTGTTACATATAACCAACTTGATGACGTGGAGCTCAAGACTACATGCCAGAGAGAGGTAAGCTCATCGCCAGTGGCGGAAAAAAGTGTTCGAGCAGTAAACAAACGGGAAGGGTGAATGAATGAATGCATCCGATAAAAGCAAAATTGAGAACAGAGGAAAGTCTTTACAATATAATATATCTAATGCTATGATGTTTTGTTTTAATAATATGATAATGAATGAATATGATAATGAATATATATTTTTTTAAACATATGTATTTGGAATATACATTCAGCTTTGTAAAAAACTGCGCTGAAAATGGTTTTATTTGAAGTTCCAATAAAGCTTACGAAGAAGTCACTTCTGGTCTTTTATAAATAGTACCTACAAGCAAAATATTACAAAGACGGATCAAAGAGTAAAATATCAAAAAAGCGAAAACAGACATACATATAATTTAGTAAAATTATAAAGTTTTCAGCATTGCAATAATCGTCCTTTTTTGCTTCGCTTTATGTTACCAAAGATGTAATCGGTTAATTGATTATGTGTTTTGATGACGTCACATATTTCTCAACCAACAAGTTGAGTCAACCAAAAGTACATAAATTACAACTATGATGCAATATATCTTACGATTAGTTTGGGTATTTTTTACATAACTTATGACACATGTTACCATGTATTGCACAGTATCTACAAGTTGCAGCGATTTATTAAAATCTAATAAAAGATGCTCGTTAAATCGGTATTTTTATGAACACAAGCCGCGATTCTCGTTTGCATAGATGCAATGACGGTACATCTTATGTAATGCATACCTATGCCATTACATAAGTAGTAATAATTATAATTTATAACTTATACCTATCCACACCGACGCGTGGTTGGAGTAATTTTTTCAAGGCTATCATGCACCCCACTTCATACTGTTTCTTAGGGTAGTGCGAAATGGAAAAATCTCATGAAGGTGTCCAAAATGTCCATGTGAAGTATATTACTATTACTAATGTCAACCAAAACGAGTGTCCAGTAGCGCCCATTACCCACGTTTATGATACATTATCAACGTTCGGACAACTCCTCACATCAGCGGAAATATCAAGTGTCCATTCACAATTTCCCCAGTAAATACCACTTTTTCCCACTTTACCTTTTTCCCATCTTCCCATCTGTTGGTCTTTATTTTTTTGGCGTCCTTGAATTTTTCTTCTTCTTCCCAGCGAAAGTTATGTAACACAATAGTACACGTGACATAATATGTGAGATGGAGGTCATTACTCAACCAATCTGCGTCATCCTCAAGGAAAAATGTAAGAAAGGGTGGCGTGACAGGTTGCATTGGTCGTATATTATATAATATGTCGCAACATGCCATTAACTTGTCCTTGAACAGATGTTGTAATTCATCATTCAATACGAGACATTTGGTATAGTACGAACAGAAGCCGAAGAGAAGAGGAATATTGGGTTGGCTCGCGGGAATTTAATATACCGTATAACAGGACTTAGAAATTAGCCAAAACTTTCGTTGAGTCAAGGAAACATGCATTTCCTTGATTCCCATTCCAATGGGATAGGCCCATTCATATACGTCTTCCTGTTGCTTCTCCAGTTGATCCAGATTCAATGCGCTAGCGGAGAAGAGGGCAAGCCTCCCATCAAAGGTATGTATATTTTCAATAATTACCTATCTGTCTTCAAATGGTACCGGTTGTCAAAATAGCCCACTCATATAATATCTTCTTCCATTTTCCTAGATTGTCCCAAAGGCATGTTGCCCAACAGGACCAAGTGTATCGAGCCAGGAACCTACTATTTCAAACAAAACGGGGAGTTTTGCAGGCACAGGGTCAAATCGACAAAGAGAGTTTGTGGCAGGGGACAGAGGATACGGAAAATGAACAGCTCAGTTAAGGAGGATGGGAAACAAGGCGGGCTGGAACTGGATCCTGTAGTTGGCCGAGCTTCAAGAAGATGCCTAATTCAGAGGAATTTGGTCAATATCACAAGCCAACCAACCAGGAGGCCACATTGTTTCAACTATGTTATCAACGCGTGTGTGGCAGGGGAGCGACAGCTAGTTGTTCACACAGATAGCGAATTTACAAATCCATGGCCAGACCCGTCATGGTGTTATGACATCAGATTTAATAATATTCTCACCCGAAATTACGTCTACTCGGTCCCCTGCAGTAGAGTGAGATTCTTTCTCAATGTGAGCGAGGATTTGACTGTGATGACTTCAAAACTTCCCCACTGGAATCCCGAAGAGATCCTACTCGATGCAAATAAAGACTTCAAACTGAGCATTTGTTTCCACCGTTGTCCGAAAGTTAACAAGTTCCCCTTCCAAATAAAAAATGTGAGCATGCATTCATTCTGGAATTCTGATCCCGGAACCTGCTTAAGTGGATATGATAAAGATGGATTTGACAAGGATGGATTTGATAAGGATGGACGTGACAAGGATGGATTTGATAAGGATGGACGGGACAAGGATGGATTTGATAAGGATGGACGTGACAAGGATGGGTTTGATAAGGATGGACTTGATAAGGATGGACGTGACAAGGATGGATTTGATAAGGATGGACTTGACAAGGATGGGTATGACAAGGATGGATTTGACAAGGATGGGCACGACAGGAAAGTATATTCAAAGTGTACTCATTTTAATGAGGCGATCCCCAGCAAATGCTGGCAACGAGGCTGCCAATACTCGATAAAAAATTCTAGCTGCATTACCGGTAAGAACATATGGAAAATAGAATGAAAAAATGTATATAGTCAATTTGACTCTTTTACGATATTAAATAACAACATAGGTATATCCACATTAAAGCCAATTTTCTTTTTCCATCAGGAAAACAATCATGTGAAGCCAAGCACTACGAAAACTGCCTGTGCAGCAACACATTCTGTGAGAACTTCAAGAACACTGGAGACTGCTACCCCGAAAGTAACTTTAACTAATTATTTATCTTGTCCGAATTTCTATATAAGGCTGGGTGGATGTCAATCCTTTCATTCCAGCCTGTCACAACTCATGTTAAAACCATTTTTCTTTGTCATTTTCAGCGGAACTTTACAATTTTAAAATGAGTTGTCGGAGGGCCGAGTCTTACTACGTGTATCATCCAAAGATCCTCTGCTACAATGAAGAGGAAAATGCAGATTGTGATGATGCGATAGCGACACACTCTGTCAATCTGGGTGGAGGGGCGCTTAAAGACGTCTTTGACATCAAATACAAAGCCGATCAGAACTATCGTGATCCCAACAACACCCGGAGGATCGAAACTGCATGCAAAAATATTGATGGAGTCAAACACCCGGGTTCGAAGAAGCTGTACGGGAGCAGATATGTGGGAGATAAATCAAAGCAACCGGGAAGGGAAGGTGTCTGCATTAGTTATCCCATCCCAATCTGCCAGAATGGGGAATACATGTTGACCATCAAGATGACCGAACCAAAGCCAAATTTGAGGGTGAGTTACAAGATAAATTACTTCAACAAAAACTGCGAAAATTATTTCTTATCAAGTGACTAATTTTTATTGCAGTGCACAGAAGCACGGATCAACGACGTCCCCGTCATGATCCATATGGATACATTCTCCCTGGCTAGGAACAGGACCTGTGGAGCAGTTGATGTGGTCCTCATGTTCCTGGCAAAAGGAGGGGACGAAAACAATCCCCAGTCAAGTTACACACTCTATATTAAAGGGCATGTTTACCCAATTCAAGTCACGGCTGGACAGATGGACCTCCAGTTTTGCATTGGCTACGAATGTTCCAAGGATCATTATCCTGCTGTCAGTGCATTTTCTCTGGAGCGGCTGGGGGGAGATACACAAGTGTGCAAGAGTGGCGGGCCCACTACACTGTCGTCGAATTGATGGCTACGTACGGAAGTCTATTGAGATTCAGCGTTTGGCTTGCCCGAATTTGATTACATAATTTGTTATATCTTTTATCTTATCAATATAGTACCGGTTATCTATAAGAACTTTATGTAAGCTGGTATAAGCTGTGAGGGTGTAATAAAGTGCTATTTGTTAACCATAACTATTCGGCGTTTTGGCTACCTTCTTTTCCTATAATTTTTACCTTAATTTATTCTGGGCTAGTACTACCCAGTTTTTAGTCAATAGTAAATATATGTCACTTTCGGACCTGCGATAACGCTGGAAAATAATTATACAGATCACTTAAACCGGAATGTAAAGAAATGGATTTGGATCGTCATTGAATAGGTATGACATTGTTTAGGTCGCATCTCTTCACTGGCGAGTCGTGGCATAAATAAATAAATAAATAGTATTACAATTTACGTATCATCAAATGTCCTCCATGTCGGTATTATTAATCACAGCATTTGATACTTAATCCAGACATTGGCCATAACCTAAAAAAGGTTGTGTGATAGACATTCTGGATTATTATCCCAATCTGAAGGGATTAGAGCAAGAGATAATTGAAATCCCGGAGATTGCCCAGTCGATTGGGGAAAATTATAAAGCAAAATTTAATGCTGCCGGTTCATGCTAAATTCATTTCAGCTTGATTTACTTTTTGCCTGTTTGGCGAATGATAAAAGAAAAAAGTAAAACGAATGTAATGAGCGTGATATATGAACGACATTCCTTTAACCTTGAGCGTAAGCTTATTTAATCTCATTATTTATCTTTCAATGTTCCTGGATGATAATGATAATGATATTGATGATAGTGACAAAAAAATAACTTGTTGACGTGGATGGAGCTCATGCCAAATTACTAACGTTTGTCACATCCTACCAGAGAGAGACAAGCTCATCATTAGTGGCGGAAAAATTGTTAGATCAGTAGGTAAACAAGAAAAAGAATATTAAATTCATTCCATATTCCACTTCACTCACTTCACTAATTCTAAATTACCAAGGCCGGAAATCAGTCGCAAAGTTCAAAAACAGTCAGCTAGAATTCCCATCATGAGTAAAATTGATCCCGCAATTTCCGCCCTGATGGAATCCGGGAAGCCCATCGAAGCTGTAGTAACTTTTAAGGAGAAGACGGCATCAGTTCTGGAAGGAATCGAGAGACAAAATTTTCCCTCTGTTGGGGAGAAGCGAACAGCTATGAAGGAAGCCCTGGATGCACATTGTGCCAGGTGTCAAGGGAAGGCCCTGGAAATTCTAAAGCGATATCAAGGCCAACAACATGAAGTAAAGTATCAGTCCATGTGGATCGATAACACCCTGCACATCAAGGACGCCCCTAAAAGTTTGCTGATGGAGATTGCAGGACTGGAGGAGGTGGACATAATTAGGAAGAGCCACCAAGCACACCTGCTTGGCTAAATGTGGGGCTCCCTGGCCAAGTAATGAGGAAGGATGTATTCGGAGGAGTTAACTTTTAATTATTGTTGTTATTTATTTTGTATCGACATTTCGATGCCAAAAAATTAAAAAAGTGACATTTGTCAATACAATTTTGCATTTCCTTTCATTTTATTTTGTTCATGCCTTCATGGTTTTGGTTGTAGTCCTTCCAGCACAATATTCCCAAACATAAGCGTAAAATAAGTTTTTGCAAAGTGAAGCTTTTAAGTGCTGGTAGCAAGCGAGTCCAAGTCAGCGATATGGAATCAGACTGCCTCTAATCTGTAAGCTATGAATCATGAATTTTAAGCCTTGGTGTTACCAGCATTGATAAGCATGAATTATGAATCCTCTAATAAAAATAATCAATAAATGTTATCCACGTGAATTTTCATATCATAATCACCTGCCAATCATCAGCCTTCCTGTATAGTTAAGAACGGGTAAAAATGCAGGTCGAAGAAAATATTTATAGCAATTTGTCATTGTTATTTCCGTCACAGTAACATTAAATGGTGTTATCGTCGCACATATAAGGGAGCATAATTTAATTCTTATTATTTGTTTTCGTGTCAGCAAGGGGTAATGTGCTGCGATGGAATTGCAGATAAGTTATTTATGGGGAGACAACTACTTACAAACATTTTGTGGGAAAAAAACTAATCTAATTTATTATGCAAGACACCAATACCAGCTCAATGTTTTCGTCGGCTCACACAATTTAAATACAGGTATTACCAGCACTTGCGAATAGTTAGGAGCATTAAAAATAAACACCATGCCACCTACCTTTGAAATGCCATTTAGATTACACTTATATTGTTTTCCATGAAGTGTCATAATCCCTCCATGTTCAATTTTCATAATTATTATTGCTTCCTGTTTTCGAATTTGCTCGGAATAGATTACAAGCTTAGCTTTATGCGCTGTGGAATAACAAAAGCATAATTACTATATCCAAAGGTGAACCCCAACGAACCTCCGTAGTAGCCACTCTTTGTTCAGCAGGTCGATAACTGGAGATTTCTCTAACTCCCATCTTTACATTCCAGCAACAGGCACGGTCGGACACAGTGATTTCGTAATAATTTCCCAACACCGAATCATCATTTTAATTATATGATGACTTTGATCTGGAGCAGCAATACAGTCACGTGCACGTCTTTTATTATATTTTCATTGTTCCCACTTTCACTCTCCATTATATTTTCTGATCTGGTTGAGCTATCCCAATCATGTTCTATTACCTACATCAACTGCAACATTTGGGGCAATGTGAACAATCCGAAGGGAATTCCTGCAAATCAAAACAAAGCAAATGACGAATTCTCAGAAGTAATTACAAATCTGTTCAGTTTCCTTCCATCTGACTATCTAGCATTCAAGACCATGGAGGAACTCTTACCAAACTGGATATCAGTCAACTTGCACAACAGGTTCCATCGCAAGTTAGCACCCTGCATCATCCACGTAGTTCCCCGTTCCACTCACAACATTCTTGGAGCCAACGGATATTATTACAACCCAGTCATGCCGGACTACCTGTGGATTTTGAGCCTCCCTTCAATGAGGTCTCCCTTGAAATGGAATACTTTCCTCTGGCTTCCAACTCCCCACTTGAAGTTTATCTTCGTGGACAATTTCCAAAAGGTGTCCTTCATTTGCTTGACCTGTCACAATGGGGGAGCCGCTTTCAGGAGAATTTCCGATCCGGTTGAAATGAGCCTTGCCGGATTAAACCAGTTTTGGAGAGGGTTACACAGCGACATGAGGCAGGCTTTCATCCTCACCGATGTAACCAAAGCCAACCATGACTTACGAGATGCAAATCCAGATCTATTATGCGGTCTGCAACCCCCAAACGTACTGATATTAGACGAAAACCCATGCAGCCTCCTACTAATTGCTCGCAAGCTTAACTTCACCTATCGTGACTATCCCGGGGCCATCATGCATAGCAAGGTTTACAGCGGGATGTTGGCTGCCCCACGCAACATTGCACTTTTTGGCAATGCTCACAGCTGGGTCCCATATGGAAGAAGGGATGTGAAATATTCATTCATCACCATAGTTAGGGATACGAGCCAGCTAAAGACTGAAACTAGAGTTGGTGGGATCCTGAAGCCATTTGGTTGGTCCATTTGGCTCGTTGTCCTCATTTCCAGCTTTCTGGTGGCAACTTTATCCACTTGGAAAATCATGTCGGGGGATTTTATTTCGTACCAAATCTTCCATGATTGGCTAATGAATTGGGTCTCATTGATCACCCTCTTGCTGGGTCAAACTGTGGACTCATCGGGG
>JAQIXQ010001026.1:0-18118 GCA_034700485.1 Pseudosinella alba
AAACCGAAATACTTATCATTTTGAAACAAATTGCATTTGATAGAGGAATTCAGATTATTATAGTCAGTTTTTATAATTTCTACCAGAATGGATCCTAGACCCCACAATCTGCATTACAATACAAGTGGTGGTGGTTACAACACGGGGTCTATACCTAGCAAGTATTATTAAATTAATGTCCTAAAATGACGTATATGCCTTAATGTTGTCCGAATCGGAGTCAGCTTTCACAAAGATTTAATAGAAATTATCTTTCAATAAAATAAAATGGCTACAAAGGATAAAAGAAGACTATGACAAACTTATTTAAAAGTGAGTTGGTCGAGAAAGCATACGAAAGTTATTTAAGAAATCGTGTAAGCCACTTATGGGGTACACTGTTGCTAAGTTGTAGATGCCACCACCAACTTCAAATAGCTATATCTATTGATAGGATGCGCATTATCATAGGAATGAATACGTAAAAAAAATTACACAACCTTCATCTATCAGATGCAAGTTGTTTCGAAAAATTATCACTATTAGTTTTTGAGTTAGAGCTCTTTCAAATCGCTCACTTTCCAAGCGGACATACTGTACAACACACGGAAAATGTCCTAATATTTTAATAATTCTACTCTCATTCTTTTGTTAGCATAATCGACTCCAGTGGCGAGTGTCGAGTACAAGCTTGTCCCATCTCAAGTATAAACACTTACGTACGTACCTGACTATGACATTTTATTTGTGAATGACCAACGATACCTGAAAAGATAGATTTAAGTTCTGAACTTATTTTTTTTCCTTATGTAAGCAACATTAAGTTGACGCACGAATTCAATGCGTGATTGATGAGATTGAACGGAGTGAGATGGTCTACAAAGTTATCCGCTCCAAATCTTATCATCACCTTACCCATCGATTTCACCATCCTCTTGTGCAAAGCTTTCTGCTCATCCCCTCCAGCATTCCTGGCCACAATCAGGAATTTCTCAGACTGCCCCACAACCTCGGCTGCCATCTTATACATGAATAGTAAGCTAATGCAGAGTACCAGAGCTAACGGGAAAATTGCAAACCCTGGCATAGGAATGGACTGATGTAATTTCACACAAGCGAACAGGGCAACCATGATCGCGTACCAGGTTGAAAACATCAGAACTGGAATCATCACTCCTTGATACACATGATTTATGAAGATGGTCAGAATCTGTATCTGCTTGTATATATGGAGCCCCTGGAGAGTCCCGTGCTTTCCTCGACTGTCCACAAACTGCTTCCTGGCCTGACGTAAGTAGTACATCAAGCACTGGATGTGTACGAATGCCCCATTAAAGATGTAAAAGAATTCTGGCGCTGATATGTTGAACCAAATGCAGCCCTCAATTATGATAATCACAAGTCGAATTACTGGAATTGAGAACCCGGCACCTTCATGACTTTCGGTATGGCAGTGACCTCCCCAGCTTAGCAGCATATATTCCAGCAATGGAGGCATGCATGGTTGGGCAAATGACAGGGTCCCAATCAAAACCGGAAGGCCAAAGCA
Organism: Pseudosinella alba; assembly: GCA_034700485.1. Taxonomy (NCBI): domain Eukaryota; kingdom Metazoa; phylum Arthropoda; class Collembola; order Entomobryomorpha; family Entomobryidae; genus Pseudosinella; species Pseudosinella alba. Next base: position 1,529 of record JAQIXQ010001026.1, read on the forward strand.
AGAGAGGATTCCAATAGTTTGAAATACTTTGATTAATGTGGATGAATTTTTGTATGCTGGAAACAAATGGACATTTCGAAGAATTTGATGAAGCAATTATAATATGCAAATTCATGCTTGGAAAGAAATAACAAAAGTTTTTTACCAATCCCGGTTTTCTTCTCGAACTGGTGACAAGCAGCAATCGCATTGAGAAACTCTCCCCTCCCACTCAACTCAAAGTTGAATCGGATGGCAAATCCGACCATTGGAGCAGGGATGAATAAAAGTGCCTTCATTTTATCGAAAATCTGCAGAGACTTGTAGGTGAGGCAATAGTTGATAAGCATGAGCCCACCAAAGACAATGTGAATGAGGAGCGATAATTTGTATCGACGCAGTTTCTTCTCTGATTTGATTAGCCTGGGATATTGCTCCTCCCTTGGCCATTCGTATGGAGAGAGGAAGAATTTCTCGACAATTCGGAGGTGAACCTTTGCTAGGGGAATTGTGGAATTAATCATGATTATGATTACTCGGTTAAATTCACTTAAATGAAATTCGGAGTGTGTTAGGCAATTGTTCTGGATTCGTCCTAGGCCTTTACTAGAATCTACTTTGTGGGGGTTTATGACACAGTTGCTAAACGGAGACTGGAAATTGTTTTCACTTTAATGGAAATATGATATATGTTAGGATATAATGAGTTTGGTACTTAATATTAGTGTGGTAACTGCGACTTCGGCATGCAACCAATTATTAAAATTACAGAAGCATTAATATCCAGAATAACAACTTACAAATTCCATTGGGAATCTCCTCTTCCTTGTTCAACCGGAAATATCAACAATGCATATGAAATCGGTTGTACGTACGATACGCAAATGCCGATACGCAAATGAGCATTTTTTTGTCAGAGTCCCTGCTCCCTGTTTTTGATTCCAATACGCAAATGAAATTTCCTATCCAAAAGCCACGTTTTACAGTTAGAGAGAATTTAAAAAATTCTCAGACCAAGACTTGTAGCCGTTTTTTGCTAACTGTTGCTTGACCAATCCATTTCGGAACCCACTAGCAAACTTTATGATATAATCTGCAATTTTCTTAAGCTGAAAACAGAAATTTTGAGGGGAAATCTCATTTGCGTATTGGCAGCAAAAACAGAGAAATGGGTCTTTGAAAAAGAATGTTCATTTGCGTATTGGCAGCAAAAACAGATAAATGGGTCTTTGAAGAAGAATGTTCATTTGCGTATCGGCGTTTGCGTATCGTACGTGACACGATGAAATCAATCCAATCGATATGCGTCGCAGTGTTGGCAAACAAGAACTTTTTTGGTCATTTTTGTCTGCTTTTTGTTTTTTTGCTTTTTTTATGCTTTTTTGCTGTTTTGCTGTTTTCCCATATGCTTATTACATGAAATGCCACTTTTGTGCATAATTGATGAGGAATCTTCATGTATACCGAATCGAAATTGTCGTTAAAGCAGGTAGATAGATAAATATTTATTTCGATCGATATAGCCAGCGGCTCTTACGATCATTATTCACATAACTGATTACATACTTTTTGTACACGATTTCCATTTGAAAATATTTAACAGGTAAAGAAACAGAGTTATTTTTAAACATAATTAAAAGAATAATGTTTGAACAGTTCAGATATATATTACATAGTTTTCACGTAATAGTAGTACTAGCTGATTTGATATTATAATATAGAAAGATAACATAGTTTAGATTTTTTATTTGTGGTTTTGTTTTTCTAAGCATTTGCGGAGTTGATTTGTTTTACACGTCAAGTCTATATTCAGTATGATAAAACAGCATTTCAAATATTATGTCATGACAAAAACAAGTACCTAAGTGTTTATTAGTTTCATAGTTTGCTTCGTAGTAATCCATTAGATTATTCAATGCTGAATCCAAGACTGCTTTAAAATCTTCAATTAATTTTTGGTCGATATTGTGGTTCTGTCCATATTCCTTCAAGATGTCAAGGTTGAAGGTCGTCTCACACAGGCATTTGTCATGACTTCCTTTGTCTCGTTCTTCTGAGACCAACTTGAGTAGTTCAGAGATTGTTTCCCACGAGCTATCCCATTTGTCCATAAATTTAATGATTTTTTCAGTCTCTTCATTGACGTATTTCTCAGTGTAGAAGTCTTCCATTAGGGCCATATCCATTCCATCGTCATCACTATCACCGGAGTCGAAAAGAGAAAGTTCTGTGCACTCCTCCCCCTCCACGGAATGGTCCGAGCTTGAGTCAACAGTTTGGATGTCATCGAGCAGTGTCCTAGTCATTTCATATTCTTCGTTATCACTGGAGCCGGAAATTTCTGTGCACTCATGATGAGTGACTCATCCCCTTCCATGGAGTATTTTAAATATCTGATCAGTTGATCAGTAAGTACCATACCATCAGGAAAGCCATTGTTATTACGCTTTTGATGTTTTGGATCTGTGTCTTTGGACTCATACTACATTAGAATAGGCATTTAGGTAGAGACAAATGCAAATGCATGTTGAAGTGGTTTATGGCACCTCGATATATCATTGAACGTCAATGGCTTTAGACATTCCGACGAAATGTTTATATCATGTTTAATTAACCATTGTATGTACTGCTGCTATAGACATGACGTAATATAAGACGCTCATCCCAGCAGCAGAACTAACTGGGGATTTTATTAAAAGCATCATAGTCATCAGTGCATCTTAAATTGAATTAGACATAGTTAACAGAAGCTAACTGAAATTGTAAGTCAGAAAGATGAACCGAAAAACAATTTCCCTTTGCTTATCGGCAATTGCGATCCTCATTGGAAGCCCCATCGCAGGTCAGGGTAAAGGATCTGATACATCGGGCTCGAACAAGCATGCTGACATTAAAATTCCTGGTTATTACGTTCTGGGGATAGACCCGGATAATGTGAACCTCACCAACTATTTGCGTGTCATAGGTAAGATCAAGATCCTATCACCAAATATATTAACTAGCGACAAAGTCCGAGTTAGTTAGATTGTGCATGATAAATTTTTGAAAATAATTTCGGTTTCCCAAAATAAATGGGAAAAGTTATCCTAATTCATTAATTGCCTTTGTCCAGTTAATTCAAGGTAATATTCCGACATTGATAAGCTTACTTAAATTATGTTCTGGGTTCATTTAGGCTTCAGCGAGGATGACCAGAAAACACTTCGGGATCACAAGAAGGCCCTCATCACAATACAAAATGTCAAGGGCAACCGCTGGAACATGAAGAGACTGGGTAAGAACAAGACTTTCTTCGACATGACATTTGAATCCGGGAAGGAGTTTGAGACGGAGTATCCCATTGGGCGGAAGGTGAATGACACGATCACCGTTGACTTGGAGGGCAAGCAGATTCTGAGGTTACTGAAACTGGGTGGTTGGGAATCAACTCAAGTCTATAAATTCTCAGAGGAGGGATTCAACCTGACGATGAAGGCTAAGGATGTGGTCTCAACGGTGCCGTACAACAGATGGAATCCTAATTTTCGGGGGGATTTGGAGGTGGCAAAGGCACTCATTTTCGTATAATGAATTGATATGATATACGTAACTGACACGCAAAAGATAATCATTAATCATGATATCAAAATTACATGATTCTTTTAATATCAAATAGATTAAAATAATAAAGATGATATATTTATTTTGTGGGCCATTGGATTTCATCATTATTCAGGTGGATTCGGATCACCCACATTATTTCGACTGAATGCATAGCCCGATTGGGCCTTAAACAAGAGACGTTGCTTATAGCGTGGGTTGTTCGGAGCAGAAAAATTGACCGTTGACAGTTTACAGCCAATACAAATATGTCAACGGTCAGTTTTTCTCCTCCGGACAACCCACGCTATCAGGAGCGGTTCTTGTTGAAGATCAAATCGGGCTATGCATTCCGTCGAAATAATGTGGATGATTCGGATTGTATTTCTAATTTAGAATTATCTTTATGAATTTGCTGTGAATTGTGCCAAAATGAGAAATTTGTATCGACGCCGCTTCAGCTCGGACTTGATTAGGCAAGGACATTGATCTTCCAGAGGCCATTGGTATGGAGAAAGGGAGCATTTTTCCACAATTCGGAGGTGAACTTTGGCAACGGGAATTGTGGAGCTTATCATGATTTTGTGAGGTTTGTGTACAATTTCTCAAGAATCGGGATATAATCCAATGCACGAGTGAGAGCTGGATTGCTTCTTTTACAAGAAACTACAAACATGCGCAGCTACAGTAAGCTTTTATTTGGGACATCAATGCCAAAAGATAATGAGTTATTCAAGTCGGCGTTAGCACCAGCAATAATTTAAGGCAGCGATAGTCAGTTTCACCATTTCAAATTCATTCGATCAAACCTCGAACGTTGATTCTCAACGGTTCAGCTTATATAAGAATTATATATAACTTATATAATGTAAGCATAAACTTGACGTCAGTTGAATAATGATGGCTTCAGCTTCAAGCTTATTTATGTAATAACGGGGGCTTCGATAAATAATTAAATGACAGCTCCGATATTGAGCACTCCTTTCCTTCATTCTATTCCAAACAGTATGCAGTTGAATATAATTTTAAATGTTGCTCCTACACACGGGTGTAATTGTTCTAGTTTGATCATTGAGTCTGCTGTCAATTACTTCCTGGCAGAAATCCTAACTAAACATATATAATGGCTGATCCGGTCTTTTCGTCTGTCTGTTGTAATACTCTTCTTGGGGCATTCTGATATTTCTTCGTCGACCGAAGCTTGGATTTGACTTGGATGATAATGCAAATCATGTGCCCTTTGACATAAATGCGAAGTGGACCAGCGGGCTACGCGACTCACAATTAAATACACTGTTCAATTCCAAATTGGCAATTTTAAATCGTACATAGCTCAAAGTAGCCAACCCCACATTTTTGAAAACATTACCGTGTTATTTTTCCATCAGCCCGGAACCGTCTTAATTATATTTTAAGCGGTGCAATAATTATGTGCTATTTTAATATTTGTAAATATATTTTTCTTTCCCCTTTAAATCTATTTTTTAATTGAAGTAGCAATAAGCGCGATGTGACATTTTCTTAATATTTCATTTCGATTTTGTCACAATTTTGACCGTAGAATCACTGTAGAATATATTGCCTAAATTCAATACAGCTTTACTATGCAGCGAAAAAATGCTAAACTATTTTATAGGCGATTAAAATTACAAGTCATCGTACCAAGCACGCTTGATAACCCATCTTTAAAATTCTTTCCGTAAACCTTATTCAAATTTTACTCCAATCAATGATAACAATGACAATGGAGAAACTGATTTTTTTGCGTTTTAGCATTAAATGCTTTTCCTTAATTCCTTATGTGAGCAACATAATATTGACACTTGAAGCCAAAGAGTGATTGATGAGATTGAAGGGGGTGAGATGATCTATAAAATTATCTGCCCCAAATCTAACCTTCACCTTTCCCATCGATCGTACCATCTTCTCTTGCAACGCCCTCCTCTTACCCCCACCACCATTCCTTGCCATTTCCAAGAATTTTTCAGATTGTGAGACAACCTCGGCTGCAATCTTAAGCATGCATATCACGATAACGCAGAGTATCAGAGCTAAAGGGAAAATAGCGAAGCCTGGTAGGGGAATGCGCTGGTTTAATTTTACACAGGTGTATAGAGCAATCATGAACCCGTACCAGGTTCCCAGTAACATTGAGGGAGTCATCAGTCCCTGATACATCTGATTTACGAAGATGCCCAGAATCTGTATCTGTCTGTATATTTGGAGCACCTGTAGTTGGGAGTCGCATTGTGCATGGGTGGCAGCTAACTGCTTCCTGGCATGCCTCAAGTAACACATCAAACACTGGATGTGAACGAATACACCGCTGCAGACGAAAAAGAGACAAGGTGAAAGGATGCTGAACCAAATACAAACCTCAATCAGGATGACTACAAGTCGGATAGCTAGCATCGGCGACCAAATCCATTCCGGAGTTTTGGAATGGCAGTGACCTTCCCAACTTAGAAGCATATATTCCAGCATTGGCGGCATGCAAGGTTGGGCATACAACATGGCACCGAACAAGGGCGGAAATCCGAAACCCAAAATGATCCCCATAATTTGAAATAATTTGAGTAGTCTTGATGAGTCTTTGTAGGCTGCACAAAAAAAAACACATCTCAATTTACAAGTTCTAGGCAATGAAAGAATTTAATTAGTTTTTCAGCCTTACCAATCCCGGTTTTCTTCTCGAACTGGTGGCAAGAGGAAATGACATTGATAAGCTCTTCCCTTCCGCTCAACTCACAGTTGAATCGGAGAGCATAGCCGAGCATGGGACCAGCAATGAAGAAAAGTGCTTTCATTTTATCAGAAATCTGCAGAGACTTGTAGTTGAGCAGATAGTTGAGTAGCATGAGACATCCAAAGATGACGTGGATGAGAATGGATAATAGGTAATGACACATTTTCCGCCCCGACTTTACGATCCTGGGATATTCATCTTCCCGTGGCCATTCGTAGGGAGTGAGGGAGAATTTTTCCAAAATTCTAAGATGAACCTTCACGAGGGGATTTGTAGAGCTAATCATGATTTTGCTATTCAGGGTGTTAATTATCCGGTATTGTGAGGTGTGTGAAACAATTTGTCAAGACTCGGGGTCCAATTTAGTGCTATTGCAATGCTCATTTTTATGAGTGAGCGTTTTTCTCACAGGGAACTAAATGCATGCACAGCTACAGAAAGCTTTCAATGGGGACATCAATGCCAAAAGAGAATGAGTTATTCAAGTTGATGGTAGCATCAGCAATAATTTAAGGCAGCAATAGTCAGTTTCGCCATTTCACATTGGATCAAATCCGCTGACGGTTTTTTTCCCAGCAGTTGAGCATATATAAAATTTTTATATAACTTATTATATTTATATAATAAAAGCATACACTTGACATCAATTTAATAATGATGGCTTTGACTGCTAGCTTCTGCTTAATAACGGAAGCTTCCATAAATAATTTAGTGACGGCATCAATTTTGAGCACCCCTTTCCCTCGTTCTATGCCAAACAGTATGAAGTTGAATATTATTTTAAATGTTGCTCCTATGAACGGGTGTAACGTTTGATCATGGAGTCTGCTGTCAATTATTTCCTGACATAAGTCTAAACTAAACATATGCAAATTATGAAATTGCGGATCCTGTCTTCTCATCTGGCTGTCGAATTTGGGGCATTCGGATATTTATTTGTAGACCAAAGTTTGTAATTGACATGTATAATAATGTCAATACATCATGTAATACAAATCCAATCCTGACATGTGTCCTGTGACAGATTGCTACGTGACTCACAATCAGATACATTGTTCAATTCCACATAGGCAAGGTCCTAAATAATTCATAGCAACCCACTCCAATTTTTTCGAAGTGATATCTTTCCATCAGCCCGGAACAGACTTAGTAATATTTTAAACGGTTCAGTAATTATGTGCTGTTTTAATATTTTATTTATCTTTATGCAAAATAACAATAAGCACATTGGAACAGTTCCTTAATATTTTATATCCATTTTACAATATAATTTTACCCTCATTTTCCTCTTCCTCTGCCGTAATCGGATAGTTTCCGGGTTTCCTCTGGATACATTGGAGCCTCCTCCGGTTCCTCAAGGTCAAACTGTTCGGCCACCTTTTTCGAATTTCTATAAACGGAAAACTCGCTGAACGTAGCAATTTGCTCCGTGCCATATCCACAAGGATCTGAATTAAAAGGTAGCAATTCAAAATGAAATTGAATATTATTGCTAAATTGCAAATTAAATTATTTAAATGCATTGTGTTAATTTGTCGGATAATATGTGTCACATACCAAAACGAACATGACATAATCCAGTGCTTGCATCCACCATACCGACCATTTTCCAGAAAGGGAGTGCATTTGAAATTTGTATCGAAGGATTAACATGACAGATAAATTGGAAATCCGTTCCAAACGACTTCAGCTTAATTGCACGTGATAGTGGATTGCTCTTCATTTGTTCTGAATTGGTCAGAGGAGAACTAACCGACCCAAATGCTCCTTGTAAAAGCTGTTAAAAAATAATCATTTAATTTTCACAAGCTTGCCAATACCAAAATTTGTTATATTTATTTGTTAAATCTAATATTGCTATATTTTTTTGAATTACCAGCATCTTTGGAATTGGAGCTGCTAAATTGCTGGAATATGCAATTGGCTCCCACTTTTGGGGTAATACAGTCCATAGTCACTCCCCACAAGTGTAAGATAGCCGGGATTCTTACTTGGTCGTCCCCACAAAGCTGGCCACAATTTATCAGGAATTTCCTCTCCCCATTCCACATCTATCCAGCAGGATCTTTGCGTAGGTTTGGCAGGGTATTAAACCTAGGGTATTAAATCACTTTAGTAGCATTTCGCTTGTATTGCTTATTGAATTGCGTAAAAGTACAAATATGAAAATGTTTTCTTATTGATTTTATTGTTTTCGGAAACGACTCGTGTTCAGGAGCCCAATCCCCCGATTGCAATCGTGGGATAATCTCGCGTTATTCAGACTGTGAATACAAGCTTGTCATCATACCTAACCTAACGGCGATAACCTTTATTAATATATCCTTGGAAAATAGTGCTATCAAATTAGTAATAACATGTTCTTTCGTTGTTAATTACGGTAATTAAATTACTTAAGTCATCAATATGAAACTAAACATTTCACATTTACCAACTTTCTCAAGTGACATGAGCTGTAAACTTGATACGGTTTACTACTAAATCATCGCTGACTTTCAACTAGGTAGGTATATCTACAAGCTCTAGAACTGACAATTGCCAGAAATAGGTTCATGTTATGCGTGATATTTGCATTGCATGGCATTCTTGCTGATGGCGGAAGAAATGAATCATAATGATGTAATATCTAATAGGACAATGGCAATATCAATAGCAAAGTCAATAATAGCAGTAAGGTGTTTATGAGAACAGGATTGCCTTCCCCACCAATGAATTTATGAAATTAACAATTGGAATAATGAGTATTGAAATCCTAATTGTAAGTATGAATGAACTACGACAATGACAGTTGAAAATAAAATTTTGTGGCTCACTATTTAATATTTGCAGAAAGGCAGTCATTTTCATTGATGGAGGTCGAGTAGGTGACATTGTAAACATGTTGACAGGGCTGTGAGCAGATGGAAATTTTTTATCGGTAGTTGACGTCACCTCACTATAATCTTAAACAGGAAAGGTGGTCCACAGACAAACAATAACACATTTCTAAATTTTGAACAACGGGTGTCTCCTCAAAATATGTATTAAACTTGCTTCTGAAAAAGTTATATGATTTGGCTTAGGGGTTTTATTGTTACAGCCATTCATTGAAAAATACATTTACAATTTATTTTATTTCTTGCTCATTACTTCTTAGCTGGGACAATGGGTCTTAACTCGTAAATATTTCTCCGTGTATTTTTTACTTCATGTAGTAACTTTTAAGTAGTGCTCTCTCTGCTCATTCAGTTTTATTCCAGACAACAGCTCTCGTATTGTCGGTTTAATCATGTTCACCATCCTGACGTTTGCTTTTTGATGCGTGAAATGGTGTAGGTGTTTATGAATGAACTCTCAACTACAATGGGAAGTAAAATATAACCAGTGGATGATTGTGAGCTCACCGTTACCAATTTCATTTATAATTCCAATACGCTTGAGATTATCTGTGATATCTCCGCAAAACATTACAAGTTTTTATGACGCAGTTGCAACTTGTTTTTCCGAGTCAACTACTAAAAAGTTACCTATATAGATGATTTCATTCATGAATTTCTCATTCACTTCGCTTTGCCTCCCCCAACTAGGCATAATTATATTTGATCTCAAGCCAATCCAAATATCAGAGTTTAAAAAACAAAAATTACAGTCATTTTCTGATCATGATGGTTAAATTCAGGCTGTTTGCTTTGGCAACAGTATTCTGCTCAGTTCACGTTTCTACAACTCAGAGTTGGACATTAAGAAGGGCAAATAGGGTGGGTAATGGGATAAAATATATCGTTGTGGATGACATCACCGGATTTAAGGTAAGAAAAAATCTCATTTATCTCAAAAAGTTTCAAAATCCACATAAAAGAAAATATTCTGAAGTTTTGGGTCTCTTTTCTGAACCAAATGTACAGGGCGTTCCCCAAGTTTGGTTGAGTAATGTGGATGCAAAGGTAAGTCGTTTTAAATATAAACTTATATATATTTGCTAAATGACAAATTAGTTTACAAATTAATTTAAAAAAAAAATCATTTATATAACTGCATAGGCTAATCTGGATGACGCCATTTCCAAATGCGAAGAACTTGGCCAGGAGTGGGAGATTGCGTTCATGAACTCGACCGAGACTTGGGAGGCAATTTCACACGTTATCGAAGCTACGGAGAAACTGTATGACATCTTCCCACGAATGCCGCAAACGGATACTGGTATGAAACAAAAACAAACCATGTTTTGACGTCTCCAATTTTCGGACCAGCGAATTAAAATGAATTGACTAATTTATTTATTTCATTAATGTTTTTATCCCATTCAAGATACATTTTGGGTTGGGGCGGAATACGATACTGATGATCAGGACAAGCCTAACTTCCTGTGGAAGAAGACCGGGAGCCATGTGAGATTGAACACAAACACCGTCACTTTTGAAAATTACTTTGGGGAGATTGATGACCATGACAAGTTTCGAGGGGAGTATGATCACAAGAACAACATCAAATATGGACTGGTTGCGTACATTCCCGGACAAAGGATAGAGATTAGGTATGTCCCCGCTGAGGTCAGGGAGGAACGACGATACATGTGTACCAAAACGAAGGGGAATGGACCCAAGCCATCCCCTTATGAAGCAAAGTTGTCACGGAACAAAGTACAAGCTTATAAGTCTAACTATACGAACAGTGATTAACCATTTAATCTTAAACTTGAAAGCCAAAATTATATTTTTTAATTTATGTTCTTCTTTCTAAAAAATCTCTTTCGAAAAAATTGTTGTTTATTTTTTTATTTGTAATATGTCGTTTATATTTTATTTGTGGAATGATGACGATGGTGGCGAGAAACTTCTAATTCAATAAATCATCAACAAATTTAATTATTGAACATATCTATATAATTTGAATGAATTTGATGCTTCCATTGAGAATTAGCTTGTCAAGCGGAACTACTTCATTTAACGATGCTCATACAGCAAATATGATTTTATCAAGTCAACTCAACTAAACTCAAGTCAAGTCAACTTTATTATTTCAACAGGTTAAGAACTCCATGAATCACGATAATAAAATTTATACAAATGGAGTTGCTGTAGGAGGAATGCAGAATGGTTTAAGTATGAATGTTAATGGCAACTAGTAAAATGGACAATGCAGTTAATGCCACCATATAAAATATTTGTCAGAAACTCCCTCATGAAAGTCGGTAAAAATGGCATTAACTTTTTTGTTTATATGATACCATTCATGAATTCGTCATGCACTCGGTTTTAGCCTTTGCAACAATTAAGTTTTGGGATTTATATACATGCATACTCAACAATACCATTATAGTTAAATATATTGAATACTTAAAAATGCATATATTTTTTTCTTGAATATACAAACATGAAACTGATTTTCACTTTCATGTGCTCCCATTTCATTACTTAATTCCAACTTATGATTCGCTATCTAGGAAAGTAGCATCAGATTTACACATGTGCTTAACGCATGATTAACTAGAGTGAATGGAGTCAGATTATCGAAATAGTTAGTTGCCCCAAACCGTATCATGACCTTCCCCATCGACCTCACCATCCTCTTGTGTAGGGACTTACGCTCCCCTGTGGAACTATTCTTAGCAACTTTCAAGAACACCTCAGACTCGGAAAGAACTCCCGCAGCAATATTGAACATGAACATGACGCAAATGCAATTCAACAGAACGAATGGGAAGACCGTGAATCCCGGCATAGGAATAGATTCATGCAGTTTCACACAAGTGTACAAACTAACCATGATTGCGAACCAGGTTCCGAACATTAGGGCTGGGATTAAAAACCATTGAAGCATTTGATTTGTGATTATGCCCAGTATCTGCACCTGTCTGTATATTTGGAATACCCGGTTCCCGTTTTCCGGGTAGGCTTCCCTATCAACTAGAAGAATTCTGGTTTGGGACAGGTAATACTTCAGACATTGGACATGGACAAATGCAAAACAAAAGACGAAGAAGAGCGCACTGGATGCGATGCAGAACCACATATAGAAATCGATCGAAATGATCACTAATCTGATCGAGATCATCATCATAGAATGGCAGCCAAGAGATTCTGAGTAGCAGCGCCCATCCCATTGTAGAATCACATTCTCCATGAACGGAAGCATGCACGGTTGGACATATGACAGGATCGAGATGAAAACCGGAAGTAAGAAGCCAGCGATGATTCCCAGGTATTGAATGGACTTGGTCAGTTGGACAAGCTTCTTATCGCTGGATCCTACGTTTACACACAAAAGTCAGTAGTCTGTTGTTCGAACTTAAATAACTTAATACATGAGAAAATTAATAATTAGCAATTAAACCTTACCCAATTCGCTCTTTGTCTCAAACTGGCGATAGAAGTCAATTAGTTGAAGAAGTTCCCTCTTATCACCTAACTCACAACTCACTCGGAATGAGAATCCGATTGCCGGGGCAGCAAGAAACATGAGGGCCTTCATCTTATCAGAAACATCCAGGTTCTTATATTCCAGCATATAATTGACCATGACCACTACTCCGTAGAGAACATTTAGAAGAAGATTCAATTTGTAATGGTATCGTCTCCATTTGGAGTTGACGAGACAAGGAAGTTGGCTTACCCGTGGCCATTCATAGGTTATTAGGGAAAAGGTTTGTAGAATCCGAAGATGCAGTTTGGTGATCGGAATGGTTGAACGAAACATGATTCCTGACGATTCCCGTTCTATGACAGGAGAAAATTTGGAAAGTAACAGAAAATCAGTAACTGTTTGGTGTAATTACATTTAAGTCAGCTTCGAAATGCATACTGCCTGGAATGAAATGGGACTTGGACAATATGGCATATCATATATTAAAAGATGGATGTTTTTCTATGATGCTAATATTTTGCAGCTTGCTTGGCCTCACCATAATCAAAATCAATCTATCCATATATTTATAGAATGTCAGACTAAACACGATTAAGGTATCCCTCATTGTCATATAGGTTGTCTTTCAACGTCATATTCATATTAGATTGGTAACTGTCTTCCAATATCGTCAATATGTTAGGGAAAACTGGATGCCAGTCAAGAAAATAGAATTAATTTTAATCTAATATACTCCGATGAGGCGGGATTAAATGACCTGTCAAATGAACGGAATTAAATATGCCCTCTTATGACGGAGGATGTTTTCCAAGCACGTGTGGCCAAAGTGATTATGAAATGGAAAACATGAGTTATATAAATTTCAGCATCGGCCATGAACTAGTTGATGGTTGGCCTCATTCTATTAATTATTAATCTCTTATATAAGTACCAATTCCTGATTATATGTTGCAATGTCCCACCTATCTCTCCAACGACGAATAATTTGAATTGATTGATTGGCTACTCCATATGTCATTTGCTAATATCATTTGATCATTTTACTTCCCAAATATTCAAACAAATATACATACCTTTGTAAATACTAAAATGCTCATATATTCAATTTTTGTGATGAACTAATTAAAGTCAGTCGATTAATTACGAGCTATTATGAAGATTATTATCAGTTATGTCGATGAAGTTAATTCTTCCCCTTGTCATCGAAATCGAAATTCGAGTTTTTGAAAAATCAGTTTTTTTTTTCAATTTTGTATTGTAAAATTATTTTTATCGTAATTTCTGATGTTCTTTGACAATGGGGAATGGATTTTGGGACAATTCTCTGATGTTTTATTATTTTATTATGATTTCTCTAATTTCCTATTTCGATTTCGATGAGAAGGGAATGAAATGGAAAGATGATTTCGAAGAAGTTCCGTTCTTTCTTAGGAATTCCGAGTGCAAAATCCCATAAGGATTTCCGAAAATTTCGAAACGTGAAATTTTCCAATTTTTTTTGCGAAAAATTTCCATTGCATCCTCGCACATAGTGCAAAGTTAATGTCTACCTAAGACGTATCTACGGTACGAATATGGGGCTGATCTGAGAAAAGTCATACCATGCATGTCCTTGTAAGAAACTTACATAAGCTATTATATGGCTTGTTTGTTGCTTTGGTCTACTGACGTACAACTATGGCAATCTACGAAAGTAACATCAAATTCACACATGTGCTCAAAGCATGATTTATGAGAGTGAAGGGGGTGAGATCGTCAACATAATTACATGCTCCAAACTTAATCCTGACCTCCCCCAGGGACCTCACCATCCCCTTATACAATGACCTTCGACCTATTTGCGCTTGATTTCTGGCGATTTTCAAATATTTCTTGGATTGAGCCCCGACCGAGGCAGCTATCTTAATCAGAAAGATTACACCCATGCTGTTTACCAGCAGGAACGGGAATACAGCAAAACCCGGTAGTGGAACGGACTTGTGCAGTTTTATGCAGCCATAAAGGCTAACCAGGATTCCCGCCCAGGCCGCCATTATAATTGTTGACATGACCAAGTCTTGATATACTTGATTTATGATTCCCCCCAAAAGTTGGATTTGACGGTACATTTGGAATTTCCGATGGGCAGACTCTTCATTGGCTTGATTTATTTCATCCGTCTGAAATCTGGCTCTATCCAAGTAAAACCGCAAACACTGGACATGTACAAAAGTGCAGCTGAAGACGTAGAACAGTCCATTTGCGGTAACGCTGAACCACATGTACACATCAATCAGGATTACCGCAATTCTAATCAGAAACATAGGTGGCCACACAAAATATCCATTGCATTCGGAGTAACAGCGTCCTTCCCATAGGAGGAATACGCTTCCCAGTAATGGAGGCATGCATGGTTGGACCAAGGACAATACTCCGACGAAAGCAGGAAAGCCGAAACTGGAAATGATTCCAACAATTTGAATTAATTTGGTCAGACGATCCTCTCCCTCAGATGAAACTGTAAATGAATGTAACATCATCAGAGTTATTTGACTGCCAAATAACAAGATTGCAAAAAGCCAATAATCATCATATTTATAAGTTACCGATTCCATTCGTCTTCTCAAACTCCAGACACGACTTAAGCACTCGAGGGAGGGCCAGATGCTCTTTTAATTCAAAGTTTAGTTTGAATATAAAGCCAACAGCTGGAGCAGCCAGGAATAGCATTACTTTCATTTTGTCAGATACATCTAGACTGTCCATCGTAAGTAGGTAGTTGGCAATCATGATTGATCCGAAAATGGGATGGAAGAGGAAATTAAGCTTATAATGACACCTCTTCCTCTTGGACTTGACCAAGTTTGGTAATGGCTGATCCGCTGGCCACTCGTATGGTGAGAGAGCCATCTTATTCAGAATCTGAAGATGAAGTTTTGTCAGGGGAATTGTGGTGTCCAGCATATTGAAATACTTGTAAAATTGCCAAAGTACTGATTGATTTTGAATAATTTCTTAGTTCACTTGAGTTTCAAGTATAACCACATAAGTCGAGTGGAATGACGACAATGGCAAAATGCTCCCCTTTGCCGTTCCTTTCATGATGCATATGATGCCCCTTGCCGAGCTTAATTTTAGTTTAGATAATACATCGATACAATATATTTATTTATAGAAATGTAAGAATAAACCCGATTAAGGCATCCCTCATTGTCATGTCATATAGGTTGCCATTCAACGTCATATTCAGATTATATTTGTATCTGTCTCCCAACTTCGTCGATAATCTGGATGCCAGTAATGAAAGCGGATTTAATTTTAATCTAATGTATTCCGATGAGGCGGGATTAATTTACCTGTCCAATGAAGGGAATTATATTTGTCGTCTTTTGACGGAGGATGTTTTCCAGGCACGTGTGGTCAATACTGGTCAACGTGCTTATGAACTGGAACAGAAGTTATATTTTCAGCATCGGCTATGAACTAGTTGATGGTCTTATGAATTATAAATCCCTTATGTAAGTAATCATATCCTAGCCAATGAAATACATGACAATGTCCAGTCTTTCTTTATCACGATGCCTTCTTTTATTTGATTGGCTGCCTCAAGCCTATGTTAAGATTAATTCCTTGGTTGCCCATTAGAAATTTACTCGTCACAAAACTGTTTGTCGGAGCAAGCGGTATGGAGATGATATAAGCCCAAAATTGAGTAGGTATGCCGGATTGAATAAGTTCTAATTTTTGCTAGAAAAAATCTTAAAAATACGTAGTAAATTACTTCCGCCTTCCATAATCTTCAACGTTGCATATTATAGGTGGGCAACTATTGTATTTTGCCACGTATTTGTATTGTATTGCTTGGAACAGGGAATGACAGCCCTGTGAAGTAGTAAAGGTAAAAATACACAGACAACCAATCCCGTAAGGAATACATTACGGTCCCATGTTATAACTTTTTTCAA
>JAQIXQ010001027.1:0-18109 GCA_034700485.1 Pseudosinella alba
GAGGCCGTACTTAACGCCATGATCATGTCAAATGGAGACAACCCGAGAGACATCCTGATGCCCATTGTGATTGTCGCACCTCCGGGATCTGGAAAGACAGGAATGGTCGTCATGCTCCCTTACGCCATTCCTTCCGGACTTGTCATGATCCTTACTCCATCCCCCATTATAAGCAACCAAATTGCGGAATCCTTTGGTCATTTCTATGACAGGAAGTCGTTCTTCGAAGTAGCTGCAGTTGGTCCTTCGGAAAAAATTCATGATTTTCTGGAACCTGTCACCCTAGTTACCGGAAAGCTAAATCCAAATGAGCGGGTGGGGACAGGATGCATCATCATTAACGTGCAAAAGTTTGGAGGACAAAGTTCAACCACTCTGAACCCAAAGTATGCAGACATCAACATGCTCAAAGCTGTTGAGGATCTAATTGCACGCGCGGACTTGCTAATTGTTGATGAAGCCCATCACTATCCTGCTGAAACTTGGAAGAGGATTGTGGATTGTGCGAGGAATGCTCAACATCGAGACACGAAGAAAAGGACGGTCATCTTTTTATCAGCCACGTTTGAGAAGAAAGACAGAACCCCAATATTGAGCGACTTACAGAAGAACAGGATTGCTTATTCCGTCACTTTGGATCAACTGCAGGGTAAGTCCCGTGATCATATCGCATCCAGTATTTTGAGTTTTAAAAAAAATCACAGATTCAAAATATTCATCAATTATATTTTATTTCAAAAATTTACAGGGAAGATTGTCCGCACACTTCGCTTCGAGGAGGAAAGGCCATTGAAGGATCCGAAATTTCGCCTACCGGTCACATTTATCACCGTGGCTGAGGATATTAAGAAATATTTGGCATTGCAAGCGAAAGCGGAACCCCGTTTCGAACACCAGGCTATGGTCATTGTCCACACACGAGCTCAAGCGGAGGCATGGACCAATAGCTTGAACGAGGCAATGGATGACCCCAATTTCGCGATTAAAATTATTTGGGACAAGTTCAGCCAGAAGCGGACAGATGACTTCTCCGCTGGAAAGTACCAAGTAGCCGTCATCTGTAATATGTTGAAGGAAGGGTATTCCAATCCGAAGGTGTCCCTTGGTGTTATCCTCAGGAAAATTGGGTCCACAGTACTATTCGACCAGTTTGTGGGTAGGTGCATGCGGTTTAACAGGGACATTGAGGGAAATGAACAGGATCGTACTGAGGGACTCATCGTAAGCTACATGGATTATGAGCAGGAGAAAATGTGGGAGAAGAGGGGCCAGTTAGCTGAAAGCGATCCGATAGTTGAAGAAGAGGAACTTGACGAGCTTCCGGTTGTGCCTAAACGCAAATCCAGGAAATCCCATGGCACCAGCCAGCGGACCCGACGCACTCGCAGAAATTAAACATGAAGTTTTGCCATGGCCCTGTACTGATTTTGCTAATTTAAATGATATAATTCTAATAAAATTATTTAACATGAGCGCTCAATGAATGGGTTAAGACTACAGTTTCCAGCAATCATTTATTCCAATTATTGCTATTAAAATAACTCATTCGCTAGGCGATGTGGTGGATTTTAGTATTGTCATTTTTTCTTGGTTATTAGAAATTTAATGTGAGCATATCTGAATCATCAATGGAGATCAATGTTTCAACATACAGTATTGCTGAACCCTCATGGTACAATCTCATGCATTTTTTTTACATATACAAAATTGTACTTTGCGCTGATTGATTGATATTATTGTGAACTACATCAGGTAGCACTTAGAGAATTGAAAGTATTTTGAAATATAGGATGTCCTTGGAAATAAGGCAGTAAGATTATATTATAAGTTCATAGCTTATAGAGCTCAAAATGATGGCGACATTGCCTCCGATTGGTTAGGTTAACATGTCGTGCCCAACGGACAAACCAGTCATTTCTAAATTATAGATTGACGGCACAAAATACCCAATCCTGTAGATGCTGAAGCTTAAAATTGAAGTAATTTCGCACTTAGTTATTACATTACCACTGACACTGACATAAATTCACAATCAATCATAAATTCACAATCCGCACATATGTATGCGGATACATGGTTTGCCTGTCATGAACCCTTTTCAGTGTCCTTTAATGCTTTAGAAAATTTAGGAAATGTTTGCTGAAAATATACTTGGAATTTATGAGTGGGCTGCTGCTAATGAATGAGCTCAAGAGACATATTCTCAATCCAGATATTTAACTGGTTAAATATCTAAGTTTAATGGTTGACAGAGTTCTATTTCCTACACAGAAACTCACAGTAAAAGGATCGCTGCAGACGATCCACTAACTGGAAAGCTAAGGCTGGAGACTGAGATGTTACTCCGACGGCTGCTGAAAACAATGTGTCTCTTTTGGTTACTGTGAGCGATGTTTTTAGTCTACTCAAGTTCTCAGAAGGAAAAAAGTGAAAATTGTCTGTGAGGCCGAATAACAAGGATTGTCTGGTAAGCCGAAAACAAGAAATTGTCTCTGAGGCCGAATAACAAGAAATTGTCTAGGAGGCCGAAACCAAGAAAGGATTTCATCACTCCTCAAAAAAGATTCTCATCTTTGTACTTCAAAAAGTGTGGAGGATGCTATGACAAGCGCACGGGCTGTTTTGAAAGAAGCCAACGGCTAGAGACAGCCAATAAGAATGTAGCAAGGACGGAGCTATATCGTACTATGTGAGTGGATTGAACTGGGCTGAGGGCCTTCGTTCCTCCACGTAGAAATATGGCTTTGCATGAGTTATGGTCGTGTGCAAGCCATAAAAAAATGGAATGAATTTAAAAAATTGATTAAACTATTACCAACTCCCTCCTATTCTCAGATTAATTAATTCTATTAGCTACTAAAGTATTTGACATTAAATTGGTATATCCTGCTAATATTTTCGTGATATTTTAAAATTAGTATCAGCTTAACATGGTACACGTTTTAATAAAAGAAAAGTCTGTTACATTCGCATACTTCATGTGGACTTTTACTAATATAGTGCATGCTTATCTAAAACTGGGTTATTCCTTCAAGAATGTTAAACATTTTGGTAAGATGGTTGCGCAAAGGCACTTGTAAGATTAACCAATGGTGTTGGATGGTCAAGGAGCCAGTGAATTTGGGTCCTAATTTCTATGGATTCCTCCCTCCGGATAGTGACCGGATGGGGAAATATTTTCAGTATTTGATCGAGTCGGGAATTTATCAATTGTGGGATGAGGAAGGGAGATCGATGACGTATTCCTTAAGGGTTCAGGATAGGTTGAGAGTGATTTCTTCAACGAATGTGAAAGATGTTGAGGAAGAGTTGGTAGCACAGAGGCTGGAAGGGAAGATTATGAAGGTATTTCTGATTTGGGAATTATGCCTGATGGGGTGTGGTGTAGGATTTTTCGGGGAAATGAGTTAGAGAAAAGCCAACCAAATGAAATGCTGGCACTCCATAATTGAAATAAGTCACGGACGGGGAAGTAATGACTCGAAAAAGGAAACGAAATGACTTAAGGTATGAGATGAGAATGAATTCAACATACGCTCCGTAATTAATTAACTATGGCATGTGTTCCTCCCTCCTGTTTTCATGCCAGTGCAGCCTGCCCGCAACCAACTGCTCATATTATTTAAATGACAATTATTTGTGCTGCACGTTCAACATTTTAATTTTTAAAGATATAATTGAGGCTCCTCTATTGTTTCACATGCATATATCTAATTAAAATTATTGAAAAAACTATTACCAACTCCCTTGTTCCCAAAGTAATTAATTCTACTAGCTACTAAAGTTATAGACATTAAATTGATATATCCAGTTAATATTTTTGTGGCATTAAAAAAATAATATCAGCTTAACATGGGACACGTATTATCCGACGACAAAGGCAACGAGCAAATGCGGGGCATTTGCGCCAACGGATGTCATAAATGGAATTATACTATAAAATGGGGTTAATTTTTAGTATGTTTAATATTACTGAAATTCTTTTGACATGCACCATTGCTCTATCTACCCCAACACTGCCCCAAGCTACACCGGTGTTAATCTCACAGTTGAAATCGTATATCTTCCAACCTCGCCATAAGTTGAATATTCAATAATTGTGCACACTTTCCATAAAAAAACTTCCACGCTGCTACTGTCAAATCAGCACAAAAGCACAATTCTGATCAAACTGGTTAAAATGAGGTCGATTCTAATTTGGATTACATCAGCAATTATGATGTGGGCTTGCTTGACTGCAGTCAACGCAGCTGTAAGCAGACAATTTTTGTTGACTTAGTTAACAATGTTTAACCATTGATATCTTATATATATATACTAATAAGCCACATTATATTTGCATTCCATTATATCTCCAGAGAACAACAACTCCACAATCAAAGCAGAATGGTAATAGGGGTAACAAAGGCAAATGAATGTGCAACCCAAAGCAGCACAACAAATTGGCAATTACAGCGGAACCATGGATACGGAATGGAAACGGAACCCCACACACTTCTAAATAATTTAGTGGCGCGTTAATTCACAAATTTTTTCTCAAAGAAAGGAATATGTCCCCTTAATTTTCTCTTTTCTTATAATAATTTTTTCATGAGCTAAATTTTGAAATTGGAATTGGAATTAATATATATATAATTTTTCCTTGCCCCTAGCTATGTTTGCACGGTGCGTTACAGTGATTAATTTTCTCCACTTACGCATGCCAAGATTTATCTTAAAAGTGACAGTGAGATGTCAAAACCAGCAGCATGTGTTATATGATACTGATAAACAAACATAGTACAGCGGACAAATATCTCAACTATGAATTCGAGGGGAACTATTTTGGCATTGAACATTAACGTAGGCATTAGGTTACATTTGCATAAGAATAGTGTCAATTAGTATATTCATATATAGGTAAACGTGTGAGAAAGAAAGCATAAATATAATCGAAATCAATTCTACCAGTGCCACTTCAGTGCTTACGCTAATCCCATCGTTATTGTGATAAATGTACCGGTAAAAATAATTCTGTGTATTATTAAATTCAAATGCAAATGAAAAACACCAACAATTGCTTGAAGAACAAAATCCTTTCTTTCGCAAATATAGAAGGAATAAGGAAGCCAAACTCTTGTCGGCTTTTTGAAGTGGTGAAATATATATATGTGGAATTTTATTATGCTATATTTCTCTATTCTACACGGTTCATAAGAGTATTTATTTTTTCCTGTTCATCATGGAATCCCACAAACAGCAAATGAAAATATGCCGGTATGAGCTCAATAGAATCAAAACGGATGAGGATGTCATAACATTTGTCAATAAAATAATACAATGGTAATGCAATGGTAGTTGCCTAATTAATTAAAGTAAAGTTTTCTATCATTGACATTCTTTCAACATATTATTAATTATTTTACCACCACTGTGTCATTGTGCACTAACAACAACCCTATTCTTCAATTAGTTTATGAAGTCGCAGTGGCCAGTAAATTATTTTCGAAAATTGTGTACTTTTGCATGCTTTTGCAAACATTTTACAATCTTGATTCGTTACCAGCCCAAAGAGAGCAACTGGCAAAACTGATAAAATTGGTGAAAATGAGATCGATTACTGTGTGGATTACATGGGCGATTATGCTATGGGTCTGCTTCACTGCCGTTAAAGCAAAGCCTGTAAGTATGCTGCAGATTTCGAGTTAGTTGTTGCGTTTATTAGCTGAGGTTAGCACTTATTGTCAATATTTAATAAACATACTGATAATCAACATTCCAATTCCAGAAAACAACAACGCCATTTGCAGTCAAGAATGGAAATAAGGGTAACCATGGCTAGCCAACGTAACGCCAATGGAGGAGGAGGAGCAATTTGGTTGTCAATAGCAGGACCACGGATACGAGACCCTACATATCTTAATAATTTGAAATTCTTTTATTCACAATTTTTTCTCTTCAAATTCCAACATTTCCTTTTAATTTTTTCTCTTCAAATTCGAACATTTCCTTTTAATTTTTTCTCTTCAAATTCGAACATTTCCTTTTAATTTTCTCTCTTTTCTTATATTTCGGTGAAGCTAAATTTGGATGTTATAATTCGAATTAAATACATGTTTTTTCCATGCACTTAAATAATTCTAACTAGGTATACTCGACGGGACATTCTAGACAAATTGCATCAGAACAAACTATTGGTGCCATTGAAATTATGCCCTACTGTATGAACATTCAATTCAACCACACAGTCGATAATTTTCAAATTATAATAATATCGCCGTAATTGGTCATTTTTTACTTCAAATATGGATGAAGGTATGAATGTAGTTCTTATTGTAATTGGTTAACATATAATGAATTACACAGAGATAGTTTTGATTGTCCCCATATAACTCTCCCAATTTAAAGGTACACTTACACTTTGCTATTTAAATCGGCGTGTTTTATAAACAAATTAAGAATGGTCGAAATTGCAATTGCTTGCGTTGAATTTTACAAATTACCAAGCAGCACAATTGGGACAATGGAGATTGGCGTCTAAAATGATTGAATATTTTTCGCGTATGGTAGCGGTCGGTCGGTATCCAATCATATTGTGGCTGCGACGGTGCGGTGGTCTCGACCCTACTTATCCTCTTTTCGATTACGCTACTGCTCATTTTCCCCAGTTACTCCATTCGATCTCCAGACGGTGTCGCAGCTACATTATGACAGAGCACAATAGCTCCGCCAGCAGTGGTGATGTGGTTTTCCTTAACTATTTCTTCCTCACCCAAACAGAAATCAATATCTCATTGCAAACCTTCCCCAGGATGCGAGACTTCTACTCGAACGGCAACCGGGCTGGACCTCCCCAAGGGGCAGCGGTTGTGATCCTTGCAGGAATCCTAGCATCTTCCCTAAATAAATCCCTGCAGGTTGCCCCAGTTGGGCTACATTATGCAGAAAGTGATCCGGAAGTACTGGACCCAAAATACGGAACTATTGTTCCAGATATTACATTGGATCATACGGGAGCTAGGAGTACCTTCAAAATCTGGGAGTCACATAAGGCTGCTATCAATTCTAGTGAAGGCCAAGACATCCAAACTTTTCCCAGCTTTGTGCAATCCAATACTATCCCCTACAGCTTTGCTTATTGTGGCGTGAAGCGAAAGGATGAGGAGGGGATTTGGACTCTGTCCGTCTTCACCAATAATTTCGACGTGTTGACTTGGATATGCTTGGCAAGCGCCGTAATATTGGTTGGCTTGTTAATCAGGACAAGTCTTAGTTTGGATGCAAAATTAGTGAACCTATTCCTGGTCCTTTCCTCACTTCTATCGCCGGGCCTGTCTGGAAGGAAAGGGAACAGTGTTATATTTGTCATTTGGATGCTCTGCTCCTTCGTCATTGTGAATTTCTACTTGGGCTCCATTACCAGCAAATTGATAAAGCCCCCGAAGGACAAGACCTATTCCAATGTGACGGAGATGGAGCGTGACAACTACACTTTGATATCTGATGTTCGGCTTGCGCTAATATTGCTTCGTCTGACCCTGCTCTCATACCCAAAGGAATATTTCTTTCCCCCGGATGTGAAGGTGTTGCAAAAACTGGTGAAGCAATCAGTTGCAGAGGAGAATAAAACCGTATTTTTTGATAATCTAGTTTATAAGGACGAATTCCTCT
Source organism: Pseudosinella alba (assembly GCA_034700485.1). Classification (NCBI taxonomy): domain Eukaryota; kingdom Metazoa; phylum Arthropoda; class Collembola; order Entomobryomorpha; family Entomobryidae; genus Pseudosinella; species Pseudosinella alba. Next base: position 7,651 of record JAQIXQ010001027.1, read on the forward strand.
TCGGACATGTGTGGACAGAGACCCTGCGCATGTTCCGGAAAATGAAAGCATACCTTGTCGGAACCCGGGGGAAGGTGAGACAAAAGCGGTGGTGTTGGGTGGTCAGGGAACCAATAAGGTCAGGTCCATTTTTTTTATGCATTCCTGCCCCCGGACAGTGAAAGGATGGCGAAGTTATTTCAGTACTTGGTGGAGGCCGGGATTTATCAGTGGTGGGATAAGGAGGGGCTGGCCATTGTTCACTCGGAGAAAGTTCAGAATAGGGCGAGGGTACTTTCCCCGACAAATGTGAGGGACGAGGAGGAGGAACTTGTTGCGCTGAGGATGGAGGGAAAAATTCTTAAGGTGTTTCTTGTATGGATTATTTGCTTAACTGGATGTGTACTTGGATTGTTGGGAGAAATTATCACGGGAAGATCATGGGGAGGCTGCAAAATAAATATAACTATTCATTCCATTGTATTGCATGTAATTGGGAATATAATTCAAGGAATAATTCGGCACTGGCGGAAGTTCAAATGAAAAGAAATAATGGAAATTGTATCCTAATGATTCTTTATGGTTGAATGTTATTAAATAAATGATCAAATAAATACATACTGACTGTAAACCTCCTCAATCTACTTGTTCTAAAAGGTAAAGTTAAATTGCACTAGTCACTGGACAAAAATAGATAAAGCGGAGAAAGCAGCTAGCATAGGTAGGAGTAGAAAGAGGCTTGATTTTCCTCCGCTTACGTTCAACTAATGATGATGATGATTAAAACTGCGAAGAAGAGAAAGTTCTAGCCCACGGTGCGAGGAACTATCTACCGATGACGTTAGCAGGGAGAAAAGGAAGGAGAAGAGAAAGCATCATGAGGACTCTTGAAGCCCAGTTTGCTTTTCCCATCTGCTATAGCCATATATTTTCTAGTGCTATTCTGGTGCTTGTATTTTGCCTTCATCTTCTACACTTTTTCTCTCTATCTGGTTAACTCCGTAGCTGAGTGAACCGAAACCTACCGAGCTATTGCCCATGCCATACGCACATATCCATCAGTGCTTGCTAGCTCAAGGTCGAATTTTGCTCTGCCTATTGTAAATGTAGCGGATATGGATATGTTTTAGCCGGCTATACCGTGTCAATGACATAACTAATGCTGTTGCTAGAGTTGGAAGTGAAAGCAGCTGGGAAGTGAAAGCTGAAGCTTTTACTGTGGCACATTGACTTGCTTTTACTTTTTGTTCTGTTGCATGGAAGTGCTCTGAAGGAAAGCGGAGGTTCCGTAAGTAAGTAAAAAATAATATAGAGAAAATGGTCGTTTAATATTGATTTTATTTCTCCCCGTTTTATGCTTTGTGTTGGTGAGGTAGGTTTTGTTCGACTCTTTGTCCTTTTGTCCTTTTATGTAGGCGGATCATGTGTTTGGCTTACAAGAACATCTATACCTATACCAATAACAACAACATGAAATCAAAATTGACTTTAATGACTTCCGTATCATTTGATACACGAGTATTGAGGTCCATCATGTCCTACTACTACATGCATGTAAATATCCACAACGCATCAATTCACTTTCTTTCTTGGAATTGAGTAAGTAACCAAGAACAAAGTCAGCGGAGGACTGTATTCTATTCTTGTCCCTTCACCGAGTAAGTTGTGAAAGTAGTAGTGCGAGTTCCACCAGACTACGTCATGCCAATGGAAAGTTTTTGTAATTGACTTTCTCCGGAATAAGTTGACATTTAGAAATAACTCTGAATATTTCATGTGAGCAATAATATAGATAACTTCTGGAATTGATGATATACATTGACATTTTCCATTGGCAATGTAGTTGTCATGTGACTTTCTATCTCTGTATGAATCAAGGAATAATTCCAGTTCAGTTGTGCTACGATATGATTTTACACCAAGAAGATTAACTTGTTCCACATCTAAAATAATTTACCAGAATATCTAATCTATTAATATTGTTGGTGATAGTGAGTGCAAGTTTCCGATTAATACCGTTTCACACTGCTTCTCATTTTACCCCAAAGAATTTTACGAAAATTTTCGAAAATATCAATCAGTATATTAAAGTTTTTATTCGAATTTTATTTTGACATGTGGTCAGTAAATAAGAACATTTCCAACCGTTTAATATGTTCCATTCCCAACCTTTCCACAACCGTCTGTGGCTATTTTTGGCATAATATAACAAGCCAAACCCCCAATTAGGCATTACTACAATTATAATTAAGTGGTTCACGTGATCAATTTAACGTGTTTTGCTAATCGTGTAACAGTGTTTCATCAAATACGCAACCATACCATGTGTTACATCAGTATTATGTAAATATTATTTTAAAAGTTATTTTAAATCAACGCATTCATGTTTACTTTACGTGTCGTCATCATAATATTATTTCCGTACAGTCAGTTACAACAATCCACATTCACATCATTTTTAACATTTTTTTAAGCAACAGTGGGATGCAATAAAAATTGAAGACAGTTAATTACCTATAAAATGTCCTAAATATGCATGGCATCAACATGATAATAGTTTGACATTTCGACTGTTAAACTTACAATTAGCTCACTTTGCCAATTAATGATTGAAACTTCTTTGTCTATTTCGTGTAAGTTCGGCGAAACACACTTATTTTACTGACTGCGTGCAATCAAGCTAATCATTCAACATCTTTACTGAATGCAATGAAACAAAGAGGGTCCAAGTCCAATGGTTAAATGGATCCAACTCAAGTACAAGTACAGAGATGAATGCACGAGTGAACGAGTGGAATAATCTTATTCATTAAATGAACTTACGCAAACACGCAATCAGTCTTCTTTAGCATCGTGCTCGCGTCAGTGTAGCCCCCGCTGCTCTGAATTATATTCGAGAAGTTACCAGTTTTTTTTATTCGCCTGGAGGAAAGTTTATCTGTGGTCAGACAACTCTGAGTGGTCAGAACAAAAACTTGCCTCAGCGCACAAATACATCTGGCTACTTTAATATGTAAGGCTATGTTTAAGAACTTGATATGATATGACTTGATGACATGCTATGATCTTAAATGATAAACTGACTTTTTTTGTTTCTACCTAATTACATGTCATCCAATCATCATTCCATTTTATCAAAGACATAAAACGGGTGCAGGTTACTTATACGCTGATAAACTTCTGGCCAGACAACACACGAGCTAGTTTATTCATCAAGGTCAACCCTTGGGCTACTCTGTCTGAATTGAATTCATCTCATCTCATTCCTAACAGAAGAAGGCCGACAAACGATAAGAGACTGGACTTGGAGCTTAAACTACAACACAACTGCATTGACTCTTATTATGTAATGTGAATGGAAAACTGGATAAAATATTTCCCCTATTTAGAGATGCATGACGCAGACGAGCAATAATAAATTGTGTTAATGAATCAATGTCCAATTCACTCAGGAGCAACTTAAGCGATCATTTAATTCTTGTCGTCAGTTAAGAGTTTACAGTCACTCCAGTAGCGTGCACTATAATTAATGATTAACATTCATCAAGGAATACGCAATTCAAATAAATGTAAATGTAATGTAAGTCAGAGGACAATTGCGTCAGTCCTTGTTACATTTCCGCATGGACCAGATTTGAAACCTTTTGGTCCAGAGTAGTAAATAAAAATAATTTTATTTTTTGAAAACATATTAAAATTATGGGACAAACTGATCCCCAGAGTCCGAAAATGACTGTAGTAAAAAGTGAAAATTACCGAGAGCGTGAGAAATGGGATAAGAATATCGAGTTCGTCCTGTCAACAATTGGCTTTGCCGTGGGCCTGGGAAATGTGTGGAGGTTTCCATATCTCTGCTATAAAAACGGAGGGGGAGCTTTCCTAATCCCGTACTTTGTCTGTTTGATAACTGCGGGGGTGCCGATGTTCTTTTTGGAGATTGCGCTGGGGCAGTACACGAGCGAAGGGGGGATTACCGTTTGGCCGAAGATTGCTCCCTTGTTTGAAGGTGATTAATAAATAAACTAATTAATACTGGAAAAATTAGCAAGTTGACAAATGTCAAACATTATTTCTGATTTTAATTTATTGTTCATTTTAGGAATTGGTTATGCCACAACCGTGATTTGCTTCCTTCTCAACATCTACTACATCGTAATCCTGGCTTGGGCGGTTCACTACTTCTTCTCGTCATTTACTTCTGAGCTCCCCTGGTCCAGTTGTGGGAACGAATGGAACACCGAAAATTGTTTCCAACCCGGAGTAGCAAAACCTTACGATAATTATACAAATACCAGCACTATTGAAGATTACAGGAATAATACAGGCGAGGTTGTACATGAGACGAAGGATGCTGTGGTGGAATATTGGGAGTAAGTGAAATATTTCAAGGTCAACATTACCTCGGCGATACCTTGATTGATTTAATATGGCTTATTGTCTTATCTAATTGTACAGAAATCGAGTACTTGGCATCTCTGGAGCGATAGAAGAAATCGGTTCAATCCGATGGGAACTGGCTGGGACGCTATTGTTCTCCTGGATTCTTGTCTATTTCAGTATTTGGAAGGGGGTGAAGTCATCGGGGAAAGTTGTCTATTTTACAGGTTTAACTTTAATAAATTATCCACAAGCACGAAGTAAACTTTTTAAAAGCTCTCATTTAATTTTAAAATAAAACTTATTCCATTTTCAGCAACATTCCCATATGTCATGATGACCATCCTATTTTTTCGCGGAATAACTCTGCCTGGAGCATGGGAGGGAATAAAATATTACTTGACTCCGGATTTCAGCATGTTATTCAGTGGCCAGGTAGGCATGTATTAACTGGGTATAATGTATTAAATTTTTTTAGCAAATACATAAATCGAGCAAACTAAATTCTTCTTGAAATCACTTTTTACAGATCTGGATTGACGCTGGAACCCAAATCTTCTTCTCATATGCCATAGCTCTCGGATGCATGATTGCTCTTGGCTCATATAACAAGTTTAACAACAACTTCCTGACCGACTGCACATTCATTGCCGTCACAAACAGTGCAACAAGCTTATATGCAGGCTTTGTCGTGTTCTCTGCATTGGGATTTATGGCTGCGGAGCAAGGGATTAGCGTGGCTGATGTTGCAGAATCGGGACCTGGACTGGTCTTCATTGCTTATCCCAAGGCATTAGGTAAATCACGAATTGTTATAATTTGTAGAAAAAAAAACAATAAAAGTAGAACGATTTGGTAAATTAATTTACTAATTTATATTCTAGCTCAAATGCCATGGGCTCCTGTGTGGTCGTGCTTGTTCTTCTTCATGATCATATTACTTGGGCTGAATTCGCAATTTGTCCAGGTTGAAGGATTTATTACCGCTGTTGTGGGTAGGAATAAAATAGGAAAAAATTACTATTATTAAGGAAGTAGATCAACTCAATCAAGTTGGATTCTCAATTAACTACATTTATTTTTCAGACGTATTCCCTCACTACCTCAGGGTAGGAAAGAGACGGGAAGTATTCATCCTGCTTGTGGCGCTAGTCTCATACTTGATAGGGCTGTCAATGGTCACCAATGTAAGTTGGTCTATTTTAATTTTAAAAAAATGAATATTAAGATCATAATCATTTCTGACTGAACATTAAGCCGGGAATTTACAAATAATTTGATGTTACTCCTTCTCTTGAATTGAAATTAGGGTGGGATGTACGTATTTCAAATATTTGACTACTACTCCGCCAGTGGGATGACAATATTATGGGTAAGAATAGCTCTTCTTAACTATGTGGAACAAGTAGCAAGTTAAATCATTTCTAAGCAAAAGTGGAAACTTCGCAAATTTATATTTTGTCTCAATTTACCCCAATGCAGGTTTGCTTCTGCGAGTGCATAGCAGTTGCATGGGTTTATGGGCTTGGAGAGTTCATCGACAACATAAAGGATATGGTTGGCTACTACCCCAGGATGTGGTTGCCATTGTGTTGGAAATATTTGGCTCCTATTGTAACAATGGTAAGAGTAGTAATAATTATTATTAATTGTTACCAAAAAAATTAAATTCACACTGAGTCAGAATTTATTTGAATGCCACTTATAACATTTTTAAATGATATATTTATTTTTTTAAACAGACGATTCTACTATGCTCGATCATTAACTATGAGCCACTGACCTACAACAAAAAATATGAATATCCCCTCTGGGCTCAAGTGTTTGGATGGGCTCTAGCCTTATCGTCGATGGTCATGATCCCGATAACATTTATCTACAAGCATACGAAGGAGTCAATGGTTGAACTAAAGGTAAAGCTTTATAAATTTTAATTATAATTCCTACATATCTAGTAATTGCCCACTACATCAGCTTAATTTAAAATTCAATTCTTAATTTGACGTTACCAATAATTTTATAGTGCGTCCCAACCCCAGAGAAAGAGACGATGGTTGCTGATAAGCCAGAAGCGGAAACAAACGGGATTCATATTCAGATGCAGAATGGGTTCCATCACATAGACAACGATTGTAGTGTATAAATCAAAATGGTAATATGTGTAATTTGTAAGGACGAAAATATGTATTTTTAATATAACCCATACGTGTCATATGCACATGAAATGAAAATTATGCGATGCGATCATATTTAAATATTGTGGAAACTTTTTATTAGATGAAAATTAAAGTAAAACAGATTTAGATATAAACATGTAATTTGTTTTAAACTACCTCATTTACATATTTACTATTTTGAACCATTAACTTTTGTTGTTCTTTATTAACCCCCAAGCAAAATCATATCTACTGTGCGATTAACGGCAAAGTTAAACATGGCCAGTGGTGTCTCCCTACCAAAGTAGTTGCTGCTGAAATAGAAAATCTTCATCGGAGGGAAGGAACTCCATTCCCTCCCCAGCGCTTTCATAGTTATTATGCCACCTTCACCCCCACCGGATGCAGAAGCCCTCGACCTAACACCTATTTTCCTAGCATATGTCCATTGGCTCATTCCAACCCTATCCATTACCGACTTGCTTGCTGAGTACACCTTTGGGGGGAACATGAGACATGTATTAAGAGCAATCAGTTCACAGGACCACAAGTCCCCAAACATGATCAAAGTCATCATGTCCAACTCATTCCATCTGGTGACCAGCAAATAGGCGTAGACACTTAAAGCAACGATATTTCCCAAGAACATGACCGGCATCAAATGACCTTGGTGGATTTCATTATAGCGCTGACACATGAGTCGGAGCTCTCGGTACATTTTCAAACATTTGGAATGATTTGCCATCCGTCCAAATAATAATTCATGTTGGACGACAAGAAAAGCTGAATATAGGCATAATACCAGAACTACCATATTGACGGGGACAATTACCATGCAAAGATTGCACATGATCTTACAAGTCATATATGTGACCAGTGATCCCGCCAGTCGACGAATCCCACCAAGAAATAATTTTAATGGCCAGAAGGCGCAATGAAAGTCCCGAAAGAATATGGCTGGGAGCAGTCTTGCTGGGGATTCCGGAAGGATTCCTCCCATCAAACCGAACAGGATGCAGACCAGGATTGCCATCCGTTGGAGCATGTCAACTATGGCGATCATGACTTTGACATTTTTCACCTTGGAGAATTCCTTGTTTCCTTTTGCCAAAAAGATAAATCAAATCAAAGCCAATGTTTGATATAATTTATATGAAATACTCACCATTTTGGAGAATATGCCTCTGCTCGAATCGCCTCAGGTTATTGAGCAGTTCCGCCGTCCCAGAGGAATTTGCTTTGTAAAAGTACAGAAAGGAAGCCAAGAGGGCTTGCAGAAACATTTTGAAGCAGCTTAGGACGCTTTCAACCAGACCCTCACTTTCAAACTTGTAAAGATAAAAGGACACCGTGGACATGGAAACCAGAACCAATGTCTGGTATTTCCACATCCTCTGGTTGAAATCTTGGTCGTCGTAGAACTTGTAAGTTGTGACCTTGACGTTGGCTTTGGATTTAGCTGAATATTTTGCGGGAGAGGGGAATTCCTCCATCGAAATTGTCAAATGGAGAGGGCTAGGCAGATATACAATGTTCCATTTCTCAGTGGAGAGGAGCAGGCTTTGGACGCCGTGAAGTAGTTCATTTGTTAGTAACATTGTGGCTAGAAATTAGAAGGTGATGGAAATGGAAATTGATTGCTTGAAGCTCTGGTCGTGTGCTTGTCTCTGGTGACTGTGCCGATTTTTGGAAGTACAATTAGTTCGACAGGCCATTTTGAAAATGAAACAGGACAGACACATAAATGCTGTAGGTGGCAAATATAATTATTCATTAGTACAGAAAGCTAATGTGTAGCAGAGACATGTTCAGACTTTGCAAGGATTTTCCTTCGTGTATGGGAACTAACGGAGAAAATTCGCCGAAATTATACAAGTCTATGAATAATTTAGAATTAATTACTCTGGCCACCATCAGTGGACTTTGAGCATATCCACGCTCAATTTTCATTGTCGCTTTTTCGTCTAATTTATATTTGCGCCGTATGACTGCCATACTAGGTTTGTGAATCGTTTCGTAATTCCATATCCCGAAAATGTCAAAATATGTTCATATAAAATTTAAAACTAGTCCGGTGCGATAATCTTTGCCGCTTCAAATTTGCTACATTATCAATTTCACAGCGCTATGCGCCACATATTCGTTCTTGTATATTCAGTGCACAATATTGCGGGTTGCCTCCCTTAAAAGTTATAATAAATAATTAATATCAAATTATATTTGGACAAGTCAGAGTCAGCCAAATATCAAAAGAGGTGTCGCACACTTGTAATATGCACATTTCGATCAGTGAGTTTATCCAAGCTTTAGAATAAATTTGTATTCCAAATGGCAGCAAAAATTAACATCCGGTTTCCAGATAAAGTAAAGTAAAGGCTTAGGTATTTTAAAGTATTCATTATAACTTATAATGAATCAGTCAATGGGAAATGGGCTAGAAAAGCATTAATACATCCTGATAGGCCTGTTACTATTAAACTGTTAATACTAATTGTAACAGAGACGTATCCCTTAAATAATTCGATTTCGAGTATGTGCATGCACATTATAGGGAATCCTCAAACTTTTCCAAAATCTTCGTTATCTTTTTCGTTGCAACCAAAGAGCATAATATGAATAAAAGGTATTTATAATTCCATTTCTGACCGTTGGTTGTCAGGCAAAATTGACGGAATGGACTAATTTTACAATTTTATGACGTTTTGAGTAATTAGTTTGAAGCATAGATATAAGCATAATTTCTGGTGTTTGAGCACAAAAATATAATTTGGGCATAGTTTTCAAAACATAGGCATAATTTGACGATTTCTGACAATTTGACCCTTAAAACTATGATTTCTCAATCGCAGAGTATAGATTTAGCTTGTTCAGTTTCTTACTTTCTTCAACTTTTTCCCCACAAATCTCGAAGCGATAATCTTCACAATATACGCTTAAATATTCAGAAAATGAGAAAAGCATTCAGAATTAAACCGACCAATGTTCATGGTGAGAAACAGTGAAAAATCGCCAATCGTCTTCTTAGATGCTGTTCTAGTGTGAGCATATTTTGTTTTTTGCATTTTTGAGCATAAAAGTTTGCATTTTGCCGAGTTATGTTAGCTGCGACAATACTAATCTGTCTGTCACTGTGTTTGCTATGTATAGATTTTCCTGAAAGAATGAGAGTAATTATGAATAACGCGATTTCCTTCACGGGTATACAATGACAATGATCCATCATTATTCCAATACTTCCAATAGCAAATGACGTTAATAATTGCGATCTTCCCTGCATACACGATCACATACCGACGCCAGTATCAATGTGAATGATTGAATGAACATGATGTGATGATGATGGTGTTAGTTGTCAGCATACAATCCGTAATTGGAGTATATGAGGTATTGGGTATTCGTAGTAAATAACAAGCCACAGTCGTTTGGGCAAATTATATTTGCGTCTTTCTAGAATGAAAAATAAGCAAAAGCGTTTTTCAGGTTTTAAGAATGTATTGTCAGTGTCAGTACGATAATATTAGAATAATATTATCAGTATCACTGACAATGATCGGAATTGACGCATAGCACTAAACTTTGACTTTTGTAAGGCGGCTTGTTTTCAGCGTTCGAGCGAGTACAGGATGCTAGTAGATTTGTCTAATTATGTTTCATGCGGGAGTGCGCAGCGGATGCCATGAACAAGGAATTTTCATACTTGATTCGGAGGAATTTTGTATGCCACAATACAATAGTAATGATTAATGATGATAATGATCTGTACGTGTACATTGCATTAGCGTCATTCTGAGGAGTAACGGACGCTAGTGTAATATAATTACAATGGAATCGTATTCGTAACGCTTCGAAATAGGGCCGGTTTCCAATTATATTGATTGATTGATTGATTGATTGAAACTTTATTTTCGTGTTGCACAACATCAGTAATACAAAGATACTGTTCTCCC
>JAQIXQ010001028.1:0-18098 GCA_034700485.1 Pseudosinella alba
GTCGGTTTTCTCCCCTTCCCATTCCTCCTCCCAATATACATTCCGTATCGGTCCATGGCTCTTAAATTTGTCAGTTGCGGGCTAGCTGCAACTGAGGCACTTGCTTTCAAGGAGCTTATCAACGTGTTCGATGGTTGGACTTGGTTCTGCCTCGTTGGCTCCATCGTTGCAGTATCGCTGGTGTGGAAACTAATGGGAGGACAATCTGTACTTTCAAATGGGATGAATCTTTTAAAACTGTTCTTGGAACAGGATGATCCATTCCCAAAGGCCCTCCTTAGGGGGAATAATCCATTACGAATATTGGCTGGAAGTGTGCTCCTTATGGGCATAGTAATTAGCGAAGGCTACAGAAATGAGAATATTTACAATATGATCCTCCCAAGGAAACTGATTCCGTATGAACGTGTTCAGCAACTTGTTAATGACCGGTTTACCATGTACACTAAGGCTGGTGAAATCCTAATCCTTAGCTATAAATTACCAAGCAACACATCTCTGACCTTTGGGCAGCATGAAGTTAAAAGTTCCGACCTAGCCGAATCTGTAAATGTCAAATCGCAAATAGTTGGATCATGGATTAAGGCCAAGAAACTAGGCACTAGAGATCAAATAGAGCTTTTAGAGTTGGTAAAAAATCACACCAGCTTATATCAACAGAGCTTTTTTAAGGATTCATTGGAAAGGCTGCATCGACTAAGCCAGAATTCACTTAGTGCAATGTTATATCATTCCGAGACCAATGCAATGAAGAAATACTATAGGGCAGAAGAGCAGACTTTGTTTCAGTTTCTTCAGGGCTGCAATAAAACAGCTCTAATTTTGCCTGCCAACAAATGTCAGAAATTCCAAGAGAGGCTGGTAAGGAGAGGCGAGAACAGGGTAAGCATTGGGAAGGAAACTTACTTTGAATCCACACTTGGATTTTATTGGAGCGGGATGCTACCATTGTTTTTGGTAAAGAGGGTGAGATATTTCAAGCAGTCGGGAATTCAGGATAGCTGGATGAATCTACTTTGGGGGAGATGGAATAAGGAAGGGGATGTTGATGATTCGATCCCTCCTTCACCGGCCAGTATGAGTGGGAACATAATCATCGTATTTGTCTTGCTCGGGGCTGGACTATCAATGTCGTGGATTAGCTTTGTAATAGAGTATATTAGGGGGAATTGGGTGAAAATATTTTGGAATTGTTGTAAAAGGTTGGGTATATTGATAAACCCAATATGTTTGCTCATGGAGGCAATTAATACATTGATATATGGCGTGTCAAAATAGTTGAGGAGGGTGCCACACTGTCACATTAATGCCTCCTGTTCCTTTTGTGTAATTACCCAACGAGTTCAGCACTTTGTATATTTAGAGTTACCTATTTGTATTGATGTATTGATGAATCGGATAACTGCCGACTATATTCATAAGATGATAATAGTTCGGTTGAGTAAATAGTATACGCTATCAATATAATATGTTGTTTTATGTTCCACCGTAAACTGATTTTGTGTATTAAGCAATCTTGCTTCCTTTTTAAATGATACTTGCCATAAATAAATTTGATTGTCTGCCTGCTGAAATACAATTTTTGCAAGCGGAAAATAATACAGACACGAATTAAATAGATGCAAATCCCTTTCAAGTTATGTTTATTGAAGAAATAGGTTTTGCTTACGCAGTGTGACTGGAATACTGCAAGTCTCAAATTCTGCAAGTATATAACATACAATGTCACCTAACAATACAAGTTTATATTGAACGATTGCTTTGCCACAAACATAATATCTCCTGGCGGACAGACAATGAATGCCATAGAGCGGAAAGATTAGAAAGATATATTTCTTAAAGCTTCTCATGCCAATTAGATAATAGCAATAAGATATTTCAGAAAATGTCAAGTAATATTCCATTTACACTGAAAATGGTGGTGAGAGATTTTTGTTATCAAAGCTTGACTGACAATTTACGTCAGCATTATGATAAGACTATTAAGAAGAGTAAATTCATTGAATTTTAGTTGGCTACAATTGGACATCGGATAGAACCTGTCATTCTGATTAACCATTACCAAGGTGTTCCAGTAATTCGAAATGGTAAGTCACTTTTGATGTGGCACACTATTGGGGGTTAGTAAATATACACACAATAAATCAGATACTTTACGGAACACGTTAAGAATTCCGAATGAAGTAACCTGTCATAGCAGATAAACCCAACAAAATTGACAGGCAGAAAGATAATCATTGCGTACACTGGTCATTTAAAACAGAACCGAAATTAGCGTGATCATATAATGCAAAATCAATTTGATATGATATATCAAGTTGAAGTCACCAATGAGGAAGTAAGTGTTATGGTATGATATTTTTTAGAACAGTAATCATTTATTCTCTGATAAATTGATACAACAAGTTACAACGTTTATATATTAATTCAAGAGGAAATAATATTGCTAAACTAAGTTATAAATCTGGGTTGTACAGGAAAAAAATGGAAGTGGAACACGAGGAAGGAAAGAAATAAAAATGCAGTTTGCACTTTATTTACCTCAACAGATATTATGAGTATGATAATCAGGAAGAACTAATGTAATCCAAGGATAGGTGACCGACTTCTTTCACGGGTGATGATCACAAATAAATAAATGTTTTTTCCAATCCTTCTTACCAGAAAGTTTGGGATAAGCCCCTTTAAGAAAAATGTAGACTTGAGCCTGAAATAAATCTCCCTTCCAACATTCACATGGACCCCTGTCTTTTCCAACTTGATCTGTAGTGTAACCATGATAAGTGACGGAAGGTATGGCAAGTGTCGTTTTACTGCACCCAATTAGAAAATGATATTATGCATTGTCCGCCAACCTTTTATAGACTGTCTGGACTTAGCATAAAGCTCAATAATTTGATTCATAGTAACGTAATAACAACCTTTGCAATTTTCGGCGTTTCCGTTCAAATCACGCTCGCGACACAAAAATATTTTTCTGCGCCCCTGGAGTAGGGCAAGGCAAGTGGGATAAAGCCATATCCTGTTCCCAGGGAGTACCGCAGACACCAACAGAATTCGTACATTCGGATATCCTATTTTTATCCACTTTAGTATCCGTAAGATATTACGGATTTCAATTTAGCAAGCCAGAAAAGTTCGCATTTTTTTTTAAAATATCGTTTCGCAATATTATGTGGTGGGATAATGCCTTGGATTAAACTCAATATAGGAAAATAATTTGGTGCAAAAATTTAATGACTTTTTATAATAATGCTATTTTATTAATTTGACAGTTACTTTTCCAATATAATCTTCGATGACCCTCCGGAAAATCAAGCAGTATTGTAGTATATGTATACAGTTTGACAGAATAGTAATTTGAATATATTGACTTCACCAAAAAACTTAACATAACAAAGTTCTCAATATGATGTTATCAATATTTGCTTCCGTCCGAAAATTGTCCGGTGCCAGCGTCGATTAATTCCCCATACCAATTCAGAACCAAAATTTCGAAACGCTCACTCTTGTATTCAGTGTCTAAAACAGTAACCGAATTTCAAGAGTGTTATCGCTCAAAAGGAATGATTTATGAAAATATTAATATAAGCATTAAACTTTATTAATATCGGAAACTGGAAAGTTAAACTATTACATACGTAGTGGAAATGAACAGACTCCATCTTCATAGCTGTAGCTCCCTGGAATCACCCATTGATCTTCAAACCAAGCACGACAGACATAAAGGTCTTCCAGCATTCCCGGCTTCCATCCACCAAAAATCGCACGCTCAATTGGAACCGTTTTGTTAGTACCCTGCACCCAACTTAACGACCCCGGTGGGGCAACCAAGAACTGTGCGGAAAAAACGAATGGGAAGTTAACCTACACGCTCAAATAATAAAGTTATAAACAATGCTTACTAACCTGATATACACTGGGCTTAATCTGCTTTCCGTCATAGGCTATGAATGCCTCTCTGGTATCATCACTATATTTTCCAGGAGTATACGCAAAATCAGGGTACAAGCCTCGGATGACAAACAAGGTATGATTTTCGCTAAATTGTTGGCCGGCTGGTTCTAATGTCGACATATCTACTCGGCTGGATAACACCCATTGAACTTTTGTTACATTCAACGTATCCGCCTGGGTTCCAGCTAGGAGACACAACAAGGCGGGGAGTAAGAAGAAGCTCTTCATTTCAGACAAGATTGAAAGCAAGGTTGAGAGTCGTCAAAAAAGTACTAGGAATTTTAGCCTGCAAGAATGCAAAAAATATGTGAAATAAGAAAGTGATTTCTATCATTTAAAGGGTTCGATTTAAAATGTTAAAAATTCAACTTTTACTTTTACTGGTTTGGTGCAGTTCGTGAATAAGTTGGCTGCTTCGTACAGTGCTAAGGTGTGAATGAGTTGACTGACCATTTCACATGCGCCTTTTTATTTATACTTGCTGGCCAATTTGCACAATATCAATATTAAGGAAATGTATACTTAAGAAGGATGATTTTATCATGGGCTCTGGATTTGATTACATTCATCCTTCACGGAGAGGAAGCAAGCAAGGAACGAAAAGAAACTCGACTTCAAAATTCGGATTTGACATTGATTAATGAGTTGATATAGCAAGAAGTGAACATATCCGGAGTATGACATAATTTTCATTTATTGGTAAGAAGGATGACAAAATCCAGTGAATTTCTTCAAATTGAGTTTTGCACGGAATATAAAGCAAGAATAGTCTGTGAAATTCCCCCCATGTCATGACTACTTCAGGTTGACGTTAAGTGACAATGTCCGGTATTAATCCGGTCATATGAAATTTATTATTCATTAAACAGGTTATGTGACCGGAACCGGAACCCGATTACTGACATGAAATATGACAGCTGTATCGCACTAATACTTCAAGGCGTCCTGGGGGAAATTCCACCAAAACTTGACTGACAATTTATGATTAGAATTGGTAACTCGTTTTCGTGCAAGTTGACCATCCTTGCGTTGTCGGATATGACAAAATATTGAATTGATACCGGATCTAAAATAGTTGTCATGATACTCTAACTTCATGAATTGGAAAACAGTTTTATAATGGAAAAATTGGGTACTTATTAAATAATAATGACAGAAATGATAAGGTCACCATTTTTTACACATAAAGTTGAACTTGAAAGTTGTAATTTATTACGACTGGAATACTTCATACGCCGCAACACATGTTATTCTGCCAATCAATATGTCATAGCGTGCCACCCTAATCAACACACTATTGATAAGCAGGAAGATAAACATGACATAAATGACAGTCAAGCTTAACAGTATTATCTTGTAACGAACTCGACGTAAAGCGATCATGTACAACAATGTGATGATCTTAAATAATCAATGAAGGCCCATGTGCTATGATTATGCAAATTGAGGGGAACTTATTTATAAGTTTGTTTTCATGTTTAACTTTTTATTCATATTTCATATTATACATCATATTTTTGAAAAGAATGCTCATATTCATGAGCTCACACTTTAGCCTTTTTTAGGTCATAGATATATTTTTGGCATAGTTCAATGAATTTCTGAGGACGTCTACAAGCTTCATAGCTCCAGTTTTTGACAAGCAGGTAGATAAATACAACTAGGAATAGATGATCGATTTCTTCCGCTAGTATTTAATTAATCGTGATGGCAAACGGGGTGTGATTTATAAATTTCAATCCAAGCATAGGAATGAGATTTGAGCCCTCCATCATTTATCTTCTATGGATAGAACAAGTTAAACTGCAAAATTCGCGTTTGCAAAGATTAGTGTTTGTCCTATGCATAAAGCTGCAAATATGACAAAAATATTTCCATGTTATTTAATATTTCTCTTGTAAATTGCAGAATGGGTTATGTATAATAGTGTACCTATTTTCACATTAATTTCGTGCTAAAAGATTGGCCATAATTACTGTACATAAAAACTTGCATACTAGAGACTTTAGGAGCTGGTACTCTAATCAATCAAGCAGGAATAGAACAGCTTGAATGATTGTTGGAGCGAGTGACCTACGAAATGTGAATGACGCATTCGTCTGACGTAGACAACACACGTATAAATAAATTATCTGATATAGATTCAAATACGTAATACCTACAATGTCATGTCATATTCATCTAATATTCGTAAAATAGACCATTATAGCATTCGCTTTCAACAGTCTGCGGAAAGTCGTTCAAAGCAAAAATATGACAGCTTCTTTCTGCTGAATCAGTTAGTAATATACTTGCGCTGGAATTTTGGATTTTTAAAAAGATAGCCTTCTAAGCGCCACGCAGTACTTATATATTGCGATGGCTCTAATTTGAGAACCAAGACTTCATTTCGTCATTTTGAAGGAGCATCTCGTCCGATTAACTGTTCAAATATCTCTAATTGCAAACAAATTCAGGAAAATATCGCGCTATTTGATTTTTTTAAATTTTGCATCTCGGTCCTCCTGGAAAGATTTTTTTAAGTGTACAGTTTCTTGACGAGATCCCATCATCAATATAGGAAGAACCTTTCAAAGCATCACTACAAAATGCTTGTCTTAATCCTAAATAGCGGTATTGTTTTATTTATATTTGAACAAATAACTGGAACTGTTGTTATGGCCGTCTGGATAACTGATCAAAAAAGTCCCATAATTTCTGCTTACAATCAAGAGGTATTCTCCATGTGGAATCCCCCAAACGACATTGACAACATGGTCAATTTATTTCCACAACAATGGCTGGGGAGAAATGCTTCATTCACATCTCCAACTTTCCGGGCATCGATCTAAATTTCAAGGATTTAGGTGAGCCGGTCCTAATCAGAAAGCCGGAAATCACTGCCGACATAAATAACCAGATAGCCCAAGTGTCAATTGAATTGTACTGGAAAGTTAGCGTCGGAAACAAATCCGCAGGTGGTGATTTCGAAACAATGTGCACATCTTCACTTTGTAGACAATTCCACTTCTTGTTCCTTGCTAACTGGGTCAAGCCATGGAATTGTGATGTGAAACTAGACATCTTCCCCCCAAAGCAAAACCGTGATATTGGCAAGCTTTCAAAGTTGTATTTACAGGAAACTCCGACAACGAAAAAGGTCATCATATACCCCCCATTACCATATCCACATTTGATGCATTATCCCTCAACTGAACTACGAAGGGATATTCCAAAATCTGTCCCAATTATGCACGTTGCCATTGTCCAGATGCGTGCATTCAACACCCTCTTGGCAAGGGAACAGAATTTTATTTTGTTTGAATGGACTAGGGCAGACACCTTCCATATTACACGCACAAGCTTTATTCATGTCCCAGTTTTATTTCAATCAGTTTTGCTAGACATAACCTCCCAATCGACAACGAATTCCGTTTCAAACTATCCAGATTTCGGAAGCGTTTCAGCTTTAGCGTCCCGTGTTGAGCTCTGTTTTGACTGTTTACATTCGGAGAAGTATCCTCTTCCTCTAACAAAAATATACTGGGATGATGTTGAGCTCCTGATCGACAACTTAAAAAAGGAACACGTTTCTCCAGAGGATGTGACAGGTATCGTGATCAGGACTATTCATCACTGGACCATAAAATTTCTTGGCCAAATATTTAACCCGGAGGGTCAGTTTGCGAAATGTACGAACACATTCAAAACGGAGAGACACAGATCTCTCAAAAGTATTGGAACTCGACTTCCAGAGCCTGCAGAACAGGTAGCACATTTAGCTGTCTACCTGTGGACAAGCATATGGAAGAACTATACGTACCCAATACAGGATTCAAATTGGTGCAGCAATGGGAAAATTGTGCGTGTTATTGGGGATGTTCCAAAAGTAAGCATATCCTCCTTTGTCCATTTTCTCCCCTTTCCCTTCCATCTCCCACTATACATTCCATACCGGTCCAATGCCCTCAAATTTGTCAGTTGTGGAGGAGCTGGGACAGAGGCCTTGGCCTTTAAGGAGCTGATCAACGTCTTCGATGCTGAGACTTGGTTTTGTCTTGCTGCCTCCATCACTGCTGTCTCATTGGTGTGGAGACTCATCATGGGTGGAGAATCTCTATTTGCAAATGTGATGAATCTTTTAAAACTGTTTTTGGAACAGGATGACCCATTCCCGAAGGCCCTCCTAAGGGGGAATAATCCATTGCGAATATTGGCTGGGGGCGTGCTCCTCATGGGGATTGTGATTAGCGAGGGCTACAGGAATGAAAATATTTATAATATGATCCTCCCGAGGAAACTTAGTCCATATGAGCAATTCCAACAACTCGTTGATGACGGATTCACCATTTACACCAAGGCTGGAAAAATCACAATTGTTAGCTATAAACTACCAAGTAACATATCGCTCACCTTTAGCCAGCACCAAATTAGGAGTTCCGACCCATCAGAGTCCGAGGCTGTTCAATCACAAATAGTTGAATCATGGACCATGGCTAATAAATCAGGCTCTGGGGAACAAATTAAGCTTTTGGAGTTGATCAAAAAGCACACTGGCTTATATCAACAGAGCTTCTTCAAAGATTCCTTAGAACGGCTGTACCGCCTCAACAGGGATTCTCATGGAGGGCAGTTATTGTGTTCCGAGACCAATGCAATGCGGAAGTACTATAGGACAGAAGAACAAACTTTGTTTCAGTTTCTTGAGAGCTGTAATAAAACAGCTCTGATTTTGTCTGCCAACACATGTCAAAAATTCCAAGAGAAGCTTATAAAGGCAGGAAATGACATAGTCAGCATAGGGAAGGAGACGTACTTTGAATCCACACTTGGATTTTATTGGAGCGGAATGCTGCCATTGTTTTTGGTAAAGAGGGTGAGGTACTTCAAACAGTCGGGAATCCAGGACAGGTGGATGAAACTCCTTTGGGGGAGGTCGAATGCAGATGTGGATGCTGATGCTACGATTCCACCCTCACCGGCCAACATGAGCGGGAACATAATCGTAGTATTTGTTTTGACCGGGGCTGGACTTTCCGTTTCATGCATTAGTTTTTTGGCAGAGCTCATTATTGCTTTTTGGATGGATTTATTGTCAAAGCACTATTAAATCATATAATGTGTCATATACTGAAATTAAGCAATGAACAAATAAATCGATTAAAAATATTAAAATGAAGGAAGTAAAGTAAGATATGCAATATAATAAACGTCTGAAGTATAATTATTATTTATTTTCACATAATAATGACATTTTATAAATTTAGCAACTACTTCTCCAGTATAATCTATACAACATGTTCCTTCATACCATTTTTCGATATTGTCCTGATAGATAAATTAAAATTGTAATATGTGCTAATCCACAGTTTTTGGGAAATAGTACTTTGAATAAATTGACAGCACAGAGACAAAGTTTGAAGCTTTAGAGGTAACGTTCTCAATGTTTACTTGTGGGTAATCCTCCATTTCCAGCATCGATTAATTCTCCATACCAATTCAGAACCAGAATTTCGAAATGGTCGCTCTTGTACGCAGTGTCTAAAAGAAACAGTAATCATGTTAAACAATATTGTCGACCAAAAAGTGTAATAAATTAAGTCACGAATATAGCTGGAAACTTTGTAAATATCCGTGGAACCGGACAATCAGTTAAATCATTATTTACGTAGTGGAAATGAACAGACTCCTTCTTCGTAGCTGTAGCTCCCTGGAATCACCCATTGATCTTCAAACCAAGCACGACAGACATAAAGGTCTTCCATCGTCTCTGGATTCCATCCACCAAAAATGGCACGCTCAATTGGAACGGTCTTGTTAGCGCCCGGTACCCAACTCAATGATCCCGGTGGGGCAACCAAGAACTTGAGAAAAAGTGAAATAACATGTAAGATCCACGCATGGTTTAAGTAATCGTTATGCAACGTTTAGCAACCTCATAGGTACTGGGCTGATGTTGCTGTCCGTCATAGGCTATGAAGGCCTCTTTGGTAGCTTCACTATATTTTCCTGGAGTCAGCGACCAATTATGGTAAAAGGCTCTTATGACAAATAGGGTATGATTTTTGCTGAATTGTTGGCCGGCTGGTTCTAATGTCGACATATCTACTCGGCTGGATAACACCCATTGAACTTTAGTTACATTCAGAGTCTCAGCGTGGGTGCTAGCTAGCAGGCCCAATAAGGCGGGGATTAAGTACATGGTAAGTTTTGGTCCCAAACTTTCCATCGCAGACAAGGTTGGAATGTAAGGTTAGCAATCTTCAAAAAAGTAATAGGAAATTTAACCTGCAAGAATGCCACAAAAATTGTCAAATTACAAAGTGCTTAAAACAGTTAAATGATTCGATACAAAATACAAACAAACAAGTTTTACCCTTTTAGCTGATTTATATACTTGGAGAGCAAGTTCGCTGCTTCGGACAGTTCTAATAGGCTGGAATGAGTTGACTCAGCAAATTCACATTTGGCTTTATTTATACTTACCGGACAATGCGCACAATGCTTACGTAAAAAATAATATCTATGCCATATTATGTACTTAAGGATGGATGATTCTATCTTGTGTCCGGATTGGATTAGATCTATACCAATCAATCACGGAGACAAAGTAAGCTAGAGCGGATAAAATCAACTTCCAAATCCGAATTTAACAATGTTTAATGAATTACATATTGCATGAAGTTGATATATCCTGAGGCCGACATTATTTTAATCTATTTGCAAGAGCAATGAGAAAATTCGGTGAACTAGTTTAAATTCACTGAAAATCGGATCAAGATCACTTGCTTGAACTGTAGCATAAAATAGTATAGATGAGTTGTGTTAGCATTATTAAATGAGAACTAAATGTCAATTTTTCCCCATTTCATGGCATGCCAATCTCAAATTGACGTTAAGCGACAGTGTCCGGTATTAACCCTGTCATGTAATAGATTTATTAGCCAGGTTATGTTACCGGGCACCGGAAAAAAATATGCGTATAACTGACACCAAGGATGACAGCTAGTATCGTACTTATACTGTAAGCAGTCTTGGGGAAAATTCCACAAACACTTGATCGACAATTTAGGATTAGAGTAAGTAACTTTATTCTCCTGCAAATTAGCTGTCGGATATGGTTATACATATATTGAAGGGATGCCGGGTCTAAATATTTGACAGGGTGCTTCAAATTCATAAGCCGTAAATCATTTCTAAAATGAAAATATTTTGGTATTTATTGTATAATGATGATAATGATAAGATATCATTTACATTTGTCATGTATAATGCCGAACTAGAATGAGGTAAATTATTACAAACAATTGTTAACTAGAATGTTCACTACGCTGGAACATACAATTTACTCCACATGCCAGTCAATCTGTCATATCGTGCAAACACAGAAAGGTCCATTATTGATATTGATAAGCATAAAGATAAGCATTCAACATAAATATGACAGTCAATTTTAAAAGAAGTATCTTATCTTGTACCGAACTCGATGTAATCGGATCATGCAAGATCATTATAACGTACCTGTATGGAACATATATGGGATATGCTGTATTTATGATTATATGACTAACGATAAGACAGTGAACTTTTTGCTTTTGTATGCCTAAATTTCATGACTCTAATTATAACACTTTCATTCTTGAAAACATGAAGTAAGTAAGGGCCAACACTTCTCGCTTACAAAAACAATTGCAGAAACTGTCAGACCTAGGCATAAAACTGCAAATATGACGATAATATTTCCATCCAATGTTACACCTGTAGGTCTACTTTCCTCGGGTAAATGTCCACTTTTACCCGGATTTGACACAAGCCAAATCAAATTCATCCACCTCTCCAATATTCCAGACTCCTTGAAATTTCTCACCCTCCTTACAAGAAAGGCTGGGACAAATCCCTTTAAGAAAAATGCAAACTTGAGCCTGAAATAAATTTCTTTCCCTATATTCACCTGGACCCCGATCTTTTCCAACTTGATCCGCCTAGTGTAATTATGACAAGTGACGGAGGGTATAACAAGGGCCGTTTTATTGCACCCCTTAAGAAAATGATATGATGTATTGCCTGCCAACCTTTTATAGTCGTGCCTTGCCTTAGCATAAAACTCAAGAATTTGATCCATGGTTACATGATGCCCTTGATACAATTCCACCCGAAGATGATTAAATTCAGAGATGAAGTCACTAAACTGGCTTGTCGGTTGAAGACCTGTATGATTTTTTACAAAGTTCAGAAGCTCCCATGCTTCACCATTGCCATAGCCTTTTGCCAGTTCCCAAAATTGGTAAACTGCGGTGTGAACATATATCTGATCCGAGAAATTAGCCTCGTGAATGACATGCTGCGTAAATACTGGATGGGGCGTAACCCCAAAAGGGAGTTTCATGTATGCCACAGCAGAATATATTGTAAAATTGTCAGCAACCAGTTCCCGGAAATGCTGGTAAGGAATGGGCTTCCTCGGAAGAATCATCTTGTACACATTCGTATTCTTGTAGCCATTGCTAAGTACAATTGCCCCAAGGAGAAAGCCTAAGGTCACGACCCGAATGGGATTTCTTTGAAGGAAGCTTGACCTAAATGGGTCACCCTGTTCCACCAAAACTTTATAAATTGATATGAAATGTTCCAAGCTTGAAGATAATGATGACTGTCTCTTCCTTGTTACTAACCCAAAACATTGTAGAGCAAACACGATAACGGGAATGGATATTAGTAGCATAGCCCATATCTCGATTTGGTATACGCTGTACAGCTCCCGGATGGACATGAATTGGACAACCCCATTCCCACAACTCACAAACTGGAGGTCATTAAACTTATCTGGGATGACAAATGGGATTTGAAGCGAATGTGGAATAAAGCCTTTGGCAACTCCCAATCCCGGTTTTAAATGGCTGGCTTCAATTTTCTCCTGATTCAATGGGATGCTTATAATTCGTTCATTAATACACGATTCCATTTTGTTATCCAGAAAATATTCGTAAGTGTAGTTCTTCCAGATCATCTTCCACAAATAGACCGCAAGGTGCATGATCTGTTTCTCGGGGATTTCCGAGTAGGTCTCCATTACATTTCGGAGGGCACGATGACCGCTAATCATGAATAGAGTTTGACATTGTTCAAAGTGTTCGCGGAAGCTGATTGTTTCCTCATGGTCGAAGAACTCAGATGGTATGTAGCCAACATGAATTCCAACATGAATTCCAACAACTTCCTCATTAGCGTTTCCCTGAAAAATTGCCCCGATGTCCTCAACATCTCTCCAACTTGTCCATGTTCCAGTTGATTCCAGCTTCAGAAAGAATCTGCAGTCAAAGCATAATTGAACTTGCATTGCCCTGGCAATCCGGTATGACCAACCATTCAATGACTTGTTCATGCTTAATGACATATCGGAAACAAACAACTTGACAATCAGGGAACTAGATAAAGATCTCATGACTGGGTGGAAAGTATCCTCAAACCACACAGAAAGTAATGAGTATTGTTCCTGGCTTGAGAATTGGGACATTCCCTCCGACTGAATGACTAAAATATGAGTTATGGGAATGGTTTTTGGTAAATCCATCTTTGTTTCTTCTGAATCAACGGGAACAAACCAGGCGGGTGGGTATGCCGGATGTTGAGGCCCTTTCCCGAAAGTCTCTTCTGGATTGTGGGAAAGGTAGAGCTCCCCGCATTCGGAATAGGTCAAAGTTCGCGGAGGTAGTATGTCCAACTTTACATCGCAGTTCCATGGCTTCCCCTTTAAAGTAGAAGTAACCAGATTTAATTGGGCACATAAATATGAGTATGTGTCCTCGTAGTAATGCCCAAAGTTGGCAATCGTTTCCAGGCATTTGGATTTGTTGCCATTCCTAAGCATCCAAACTAGTTTCAAATTTTTATTCAAATCAAGCATTGCTAATTCCAAATTCAGCTGTATGATAGGGTCTATTAATTTTCGAAGCTTGAGGTCGATTCCGAGAAAGTTTGTGATGTAAATTAGGCAGTGCTGACCGCTCACCGTGGAAGATATAAGTTGGTCAAGATTTTCAATCGAGTCTGCTGGCTTCCATATGGAAAATACCTCCTTCCAATATGTCAAAATGAAGGAATGCTCATGTTCTCTTAGCAATGACGACGATGAATCTTGTTCAATTTGTGAGTCACAGTTGGGTAAAAGCAGAAATTGTGAAATTATAATAAGAAATAAAATTCGACTTGGGATTGTAGACCTGGTCATCATTTTAATTTTCAGCCCCTAAATTCATGTATTTTCTGCAAGTTTAGCGATACAGATACGTCTAAAATAGATACACACCCAGGGTACTCTAGAATAACCAAGAAATGAAATATGAAACCGACCTCACTCTTTCCCGAATTCCGACATCTAATTAGTCATTTAGCACGGTAAAATTATACTATTTAGTAGAAACTCCGACGACTCATTCGGAAACTTCAACTTGAAAGTGTGCAACACGTTAACAAATACGAAAAAACGAGATGATATTGGAACGGAAGATTTAGGCATTGGGGATTTGTGCTTTATATCCAATCTAGCAGGCGTAGACGATTACATATGCCTTGGTAATAGCTAACCCATCGTCATCTATATTTAATTAACAATATGTAAATATGGTATATTGCTTTGTAGATAAATGCTCAAGCAAAACTTTTTACGAGTGTAGAATTGCAATATTAATGCCAATTTCTAGAAACTCCTATTTACACATTACTTCTAAGCCGCTCGTTTACATTACAGGACTGCCTACAGTATCCGGTAAGTAGACTGGAGTTATTTAGTTTCGAATCATCGTCAAGTATATAAGCAGAATAATTTAATACCAATTTCTCAATTTTTGCTGATCCAAATGCTATTTTATTAATTTGACATTTAAGTTTCTAATATAATTACAATTTTCGATAACCCTCCGGAAAGTCAACTAATATTGTTTGTTGGAATAACTTGACGCCAGAGAAACAACTTTGATCTGATGTCATCAATACTTACTTCCGCCTAATGTAGGAATAGGTTCTCCAGTGCCAGCGTCGATTAATTCCCCATACCAATTCAGAACCAGAATTTCGAAATGATCTCTCTTGCGCTCAGATTCTAAAAACAGTAATAATATCAAACAATGTTTTCGATCAAGGGGATTAATTAATATGGGAAAGTTTATAAATAGCACAGCAATTAAACTCATACGTTCATAAGGGAATGAACAGACTCCTTCTTCATGGCTGTAGCTCCCCGGTATCACCCATTTATTATACAAACCACGGCAAATATAAAGGGTTTCCAGCGTCCCTGGGTTCGTTCCACCGTAAATGGCACGCTCAACGGGAACTGTTTTGTTGGAAGCCTCTACCCAACTTAGTGATCCCGGTGGGGCAACCAAGAACTGTAATAATGAAATCAATGTCAAGATATATGAACATAAGTGTACTTAATTAATAAAATTTTAAATTATGCTTAGTAACCTCATAGTAAGTTGGAGTAAACTCCTTGCCGTCATAGGCTATGTACGCCTTCAGGTCGGAATGTTCACTATATTTGCCCGGAATCATGGATGAATCGTGCAAACCCCGGATGACAAACAACGGCCGCGTTAGGTTTCGTTCCAGACCGGCTGGTTCTAATGTCGACCAATCTACTTCGTTGGATGGAACCCATTGAACTTTTGCTCCATTTAACGTCTCCGACTGGACACTAGCCAGCAGGCAGAATAAGGTGGGGATTAAGAAGAATGTAGATTTCCAGAATCCTTCCATCTCAGACAAGGTTTGAATGTGAGGTTACGATTCTGGAAAAGGGTAATAGGAATATTATACTGATGCGTTAATTGTGGTAATATTTCAATATTAAATCCTGAAAATTAAATATGTTTTACCTTTTATTGGTCTGGTACAATTCGTGGGTGAGTAAGTTGGATGCGTGGTCCTATGCTGGGGTGGGAATGAGCTGACTGAACAATCCCACATCTTCTTTTATTTATACTTGCCGGACAATTGGAAAATATTAATGCAGTGTAGATACAAATGTACTTAAGAATGATTTTTTTGTGCTCCGCACTTGGTTCATTCTACATGGAGACCAAGTATAAATGAAAGGGAATTTAACTTCCAAATTCGAATTTAACAATGATTAGTGCAGTAAGTATAGGCAGAAACTGACATATCCTGACCTTCTCTCCATATTTCATAACGTGCCAAATTCGGATTGACGTTAAGTGACAGTGTCCGGTATTAACCCTGTCATATGATATTTATTAACCAGGTTATTATGTGACCGGAGCCGGATGCCGATGACTGACATACAATATGACACTATTATCCTATTTATGCTCATACCGCAAGTTGTCCTGGGGAAATATTCTACCAAAACTTGACTCTTATAAACTGACAATTTCTGATTAGAATAAAACCAATCTTGCTCCGGATACTCCGGAGGCTCCGAATCCGGATATACCGGAACCGGATTCCGGATTTAAATATTGGACATGGTGCTCCAAATTCATGAACAGTAAATAGTAAATCATTTTTAGAATGCAAACTTCCAGTACTTACAAAATAATGATGGTAATGATAATATAGGTATATCAAAAAATTTAATATATAAATTGTCGAACAAGAATGAGGTTATTCATTAAAACTAGTATGATTGTTACGTCGGAACAATTGTTATTTACTCTACATGCCAATCAATCTGTCATAGCGTTCAACCCAAATAAGTACAATATTGATAAGTAGAAAGATAAGCATGGCATAAGCGGACAGAATTATCTTGTATCGAACTCGACTCGACATAATCGGATCATGTAAAACAATATGATATGATTGATGTGACTAACCACCCAGTAATGGAATATATATGTGTTATGCCATGATTACGACCATGGCCTCGAACTTCATACAAATTCAAAACCTGTGACACTTAAGTGGCATTTGGGTTTCTTTTCTGCATTGTATTGCTTTTGGTAGCATGTCTTGCTTTCTTGCTTTTATTTGCATGTTAAGATCATAGTTTCATGCATATTTCAATAGTTACACATACATATGTTCATAAACTTGATATTCATGACCTTAATAAATTCCCACTTAAGATATACCATCCATTCCATAGCAATTCTCCCTGGTCCCTCTGATTATCAGAGTCTGATAAGTCAACAACTACCGTCGACGAAAAAACTGAGCAAATAAAGCTGTAATATTCTCGCTTACAAAGACAAGTGCAGAAGCTGTCAGGCCTGTGCATAAAACGGCAAATATGACAATAATATTTCCATCCAATGTAGCACCAGAAGGCCTGCTCTCCTCAAATGAATGTCTCCCTTTACCTGGGTTTGACACAATCCAAATCAAATCCATCCACCTCCCCAATATCCCAGACTCCTTGAAATTTCTCACCCGTATTACCAGAAACCGGGGGACAATTCCCTTTAAATAAAATGCAAACTTTAACCCAAAATAGGTTTCTTTCCCGACGTGTACTTGAGCCTCAGCTTTCTCTAATATAATCCGTGCCGTGTAATTATGACAAATGGCGGAGGGCATAATCAGTGCTGTTTTAATGCATCCCCAAAGAAAATGATATGACACGTTTGCCACCATTCTTTTGTAATCATGTCTCGCCCGAGCATAAAACTCAATAATTTGATCCATGGTCACATGATGTCCTTGGTATAATTCCACCCGGAGGTAGTTAAATTCTGAAAGGAAATCATTAAACTGACTGGTTGCTTGAAGACTTGTATGATTTTTAACAAAATCCAGAAGCTCCATCCCTTTACCATCGACATACTTTTTTGTTAATCTTCAAAATTGAAACACCAATGACTGAACATAAATCTTATCTGAGAAATTAGCCTCATGAATAACATGCTGCTGGAATACTGGCTGCGGCATAGCTCCGTATGGGAGTTCAATATATGCCACCCCTGAATATATTGTAAAGTTGTCATTGACCAGTTCCTGGAAATACTGATATGGAATGGGTTTCCTCGGGAGGATCATGTTGTAGACATTGGTATTCTTGTAGCCACTGCTAAGGACAATTGCTCCAAGGAGAAAGCTTCCGGCCAATATTCGTACCGGGTTGGCTTGAAGGAAGCTATTTGTGAATGGATCGCCCTGTTCCACCAGGATTTTGAAAATTGATGCGAGATGCTCAAAATCCG
>JAQIXQ010001029.1:0-18097 GCA_034700485.1 Pseudosinella alba
AATCCTAAGCTAAATTATCTATAAATAAAACTGGCCCTTCCCCTCTTCCAGGCCCCAGCAAACATGACCTCTGTACACTGACATTCAGTTATATACTGAGTCCACCCTCTCATTTTCTCAAAGTTCCTCAAGTACAAATGCGCCTGTTGCAGTACCCCCTCCTGATAAGACAATCATTTATAATTCATCCTATCTCCTTCTCAAGTATATCCTATCCTAGTACCTTTGCAATTATTGCGATTGTCACAAAAAGATCTGTAGTGATCCGTCGACCAGTTAAACAGGTTGTAAATACTGAAAATATGCAAGGGTACAGGTACAGAGCATACCACACAACATGACTAAAAAACACTTGCACTCTACATGAAACTTTTCTTAGTTCGTTCCTCCACCTCGTTCTATATGATCATTTCATTAACATGCAATGTCAACGTAGTCCTCCCCGACATAACAAATGCAGGGGTTCGAGTTGAAAGAAAGAGTTTTTGCAGCCCTTCGTATTTATAATTTATATATACTATGACTTTATAATACTTTTTTTTATAATACATACTGAATTATTCCTGTTACTTTTACTCGCCCCCTTCGTAGTTATGTATGGTAAAACCCGTCGGAATTCGTAGTGCAGTAAATATGTCATGACTCATGACTTTCGGCGAGCTCATATGTAAATAGCGTGTGACGATGTATTTAAAAAAAAACGATTAGATGATATGTGCATTCAGCATACTGAACAGATCCAATTTTATTCTCATCTAATCCGCATCCCGTAAATAATTTTCCATTTATGCCTCTTACACAAGGGAAATAGGGAACCGCCGAACCTCCACCGCTTAGGTGAATAAGTAAATAAAATAGAAATAGGCACAGACAGACAGATTCAGACAAATGCAGATTTTGCATTTTCTTCATTGGTTTATTACAATTGCAACCCGAGAAAAAAGATCTATTGCATATTATTGTGTGTGCATATGTGAAGCGTATCGCCGATCGCCCTACTTCATCACTGAATCAATAACTCTTCAGATACAATTCACAATTAGGTGAACCTCATTTCTCACTCAATTGTAACCGTAGGCCCACACGGTTGAATAAAAAAATAACAAAATACATACATCACAAGGCAATAGTGCAATTGTGTGCAGAAGCAAAAATGTAAACGTGAAATGTGTGAACATTACAGCCTTTTCCTAAGTTTTCCTACAACGAAATCATATGATGGCAGTCAGACGATGAAGATGAACTTTCCTTTAAGAAAAATAGAAAGGGTGATTATGATATGAGGTGCGCACTCCGCACAACTCACAAGCAGTTCACTCCACAGCTTTACATATTAAATTAAATATTATATACTTTATGTTTCATTACCACCCTTCCTTTTAATTCCTCGACTGGTGTTATAACAGTGAGAGCTATAAACTGATTATGATTTCATTACATATTACATTTTAATTTTTCAGGTCAAGCCCAGAGAGAGGCTCGTTTTATTGCTCTCAAGCGAAGCAAATACTAATGATCTCCTCTCTAGCTAAAAACGTTTCACATTTTTATCACATTACCCATGTGTAATTATAACTTGTTTAAAGTAGCCTTTCATTTAATAAAAGAAATGGTAAAAAGGAAATTTTGCAATTATTAAAAAATATCGCTTACGTATTCATGCACCAGAGCAGCTAATAGAAAAGGGGGGAAATAGTTTTGAAATATTTCACAAAATCGAAACTCTCTTCATTTTCCTCAAAATTACATACTCAACAGCATACAACAAAGAATCCAAGTGTAAAGTCATATCTCACCCAACTCCCAACCTGACTCAACAACCTTGATGTTCATTAGTAAATATCCTGAATCAAGATCTTAACTATAATGAATTTTAGAGCATTGCCTAAAAATTACAAAATATAAGAATATGATTTTTGATTATTGCATTAGTTTTACAAAATGTAAATTGATTTTGGTGCTTCGCTCTAGAGGAAATTGCATGGATGTGTTAAATTGCACTCATATGATACGATGATGCGGAACAAGCCTCTTTAAAGGGATCGTTACACTTGATTAAATTTTATCATGTAACTTGAGTTAAAACATTTCTGGCTTTCCTTCATGAGAAACTAGACAAATCCTTTTTTTCCACATATTACGAACATCATAGACGGCTAATTTACACTTTGTTTCTCTCTACTCTGAAGTTCAGAGTCTGAACATGGCTCAAAGTTTCACCAGAAGCTGGATGTTGTATTTGCAAGCAATACGCAGTACCAATTGGCTAATTACCATTTACACTAACTAACGCAAATAGCGTACCCATATTGCTCCTCCTGAAGACAATCGCTACAATCCCTTGTAATGTGCTAGCTGATAATGTTAGATGAGTAATACGGAATTTAAATTATGTATACGAAGGGAGTTTGTTCGCTGCAGCAGACAAACTTACAATTAGAATGAACCTACTACTGGCAAAATGTTAGGACCTGATTCAGGGTTTGTTTGGGATTGAGATTCCATTCAAGGTGCAGGTGCATGTAATTTTTTAAAAAGATTTTCCTTAAATGTCTAACAAAAATGCTAAAAAAATCAATGCATGCTACAGTTCAAACCGGATCCAGCAACAACTGGACGGATATTAAAGTTTGAAACAATGAATAGTTCCACTCAGTCGGGGGCTTCGGCTGGAACCGTGTACACAGTACACGCACTCACTTACTTGCACGCTATTTGAGGTCACTTCGCTAGCCCTTCAGTGTTCCCTAACTCGTTGGTCATAGTCATCATTATCAAAGCCAGATACTTATTAACTTGCGACTTAGCAAGTTAATCATTTTGTGTTGGCTGTCTGTCGGTCTGTCTGTCTGTCTGTGTGTCCAGACGATAACTCTCGAACGGGATCGAATTTTTAAATTCTGTTTGAAGCTATCGATAGACAATCAAAAACTGAAGGTCAAGTTCGAAGATGGGCATTTTTGGATAACCGGATGTGTGTCGCAAGTTCTCTTTATGGTTGAATCGTTATTTACAGTATATGTAAAATAAAATGAATGAGAAACTACTAATTTTCTCGTTAAATCAAAAATACCGCAGGTGCCCCCAAAGTAACAGTAACGTTTTTCTTTAAACAGTGGACAAGTAAGTGAAAGTAAGCGATTAAAGGAGCCAGCAAGTAAGCGGGTACAAGTAGAATAAATTCAAGGTGGGAATATCTCTACGGATAAATCTACTCCGTTTTGGACTTCATCCCCTCCCCCCAACACACCTCGGCAGTTTATCCAACCCCCTTGGGAGTTTTGTCTCCCCAAAATACCAGGTCATCCTATAATATAAATTGTCTTATAACTTTTTTTTACTATATCTATTTTAAAAAGTAGCTTGAAGCACTAATCCCGGCTAAAAGACAATGTGATATTATTATTAGGAGGGACCAAAATCTGGATGGCATGATAAGGTCAGTCAAAGCAGCATGGCAATAACCACACACCTTCGTATCTTCCGTTACAACCATGTGCAATGCGTCGTATTCTTATCTGCCTTTAAAGTACAAAATCTCATTAATTACCACCAATACTACCTTTCCTCAACAACTTACACTATATACAAACCGTTCTTAAACCTGCCTGACAGTCCCCACTAGCCTCTCCCAGCCAGTCACTTATAAAATACATGCATTACATACCATATTGTCTTATTGTCAACCACTATATTATGCATGCTGGGTTTACTAAACAGACTCATGTTCGCAACTGCAACCAAATAAAGTAAAATACCCCTCAGCAGCACTCACTAGTTTTTAGCCGAAAGTCATACTCTACAAACGGACCAAACACAATTGTGGGTTACGTGCTGTCCTCAAAAAGCCACCGAGGAAGAATATTGGATTTGTATGCAAAGCGAGACTCAAATTGACACACTTTAGCATTAGCCATCAATCAGCAAGCTTTCCTTTTAGCCAGCCTCGGAACCACCTCAGACAAAAATGTAATAAAAGTGAAGATGACCATTCTGGTTAATCGCTGCACAAGTGCACATGAATGAATATGAATGAATATTGATCAATTTGTTATCTTAACAATGCATAGACAAACATACATGATCATAAAATTGACAAGGGGAAATCTTTTTTTTTGCAGTGGTCATTTCCGTGAGAAGCGAATTATTTTTATCATGGGCTATAAAAACGAGGGTAGACTGTCATAATAAAAGTATAAAAAATTGAAACAGAATTATTTTGTTCAATTGTCCATAACTTCTCTTAGACTGTTTAACGAATAAAATTTTCAACTCACTTAAGTTGACTGACATTTTTGGCGACTATCGCACAAAGTAAAATAATATTTACTTTCACAGCACAGCTCAGGGCCATCATCGAGTCCTGGACATTAGACCTACAGCAAAACGCGCCCGGATAAAACGACTACAATCCAGAAGACCTACGGACATAAGATAAGACACAGGCGGACGGACAAATGACCTACAAAAAATATCGCAGGCCGGATAAAACGATTCAGTAGATTTTCATTTGATTCTTTTAATTACATAAAAAGTAGCTACCATATTTAGTTAACGTATTTCTAAATGTGGTAGTTAGTGTGTAAATAGTTTTAAATATAATTTCCAATAAAATTTAACAAGCGTGTAAAAATAAAAAATAAAATTGAGAAATTGTGTGAATTATGCAAACCTGCAACATTTAACATAATTAATGACCCTATTGTCCACAAATTGCACAATATACGAGCTCGCTCTAAGTAGCTACTTTTTACGTATGTAATTAAAATGATAATCTACTGAATCATTTTGTCCGACCTGAGATATTTTCTTGTAGGTCATTTGTCCGCCAGCGTCTTATCTTATGTCCGTAGGTCTTCTGGATTGTAGACGTTTTATCCGGGCGCGTTTTGCAGGAGGTCTAATGTCCAACTACGGCCATCATCACCTGCAGCGTTTTCTCCCATCGTTCCCTCTTTCACTTCAACTCAATCGGGCTATGTGAAAGCACGTTTCTAAGCAATTTTTTTCAGATCAGCAGATGCTAGCAAAAGAAAGACCAATACGTAGTCAAAAAGCGTGCGGTGGTGACTGACATTGTTATAAAAAGAATAATAATATGAATTCACTTCCACCTCCCCCACTAAAATGAGTATCATCATGTATTTCTAATTATGCAGCGGTGGCCTCTATGATTTTTTCAAAATCAAGAAAGTTGGACTTCTGCACTCCGCAAAATTGCGAATTCGTGACCACGATAGCTGGGATTAGATTTCTCCGCTGTCCCTTTCATATTTTCAACAAACTTTCTACAGGAGGAGGATGTATGACCCCCCAAGAGTCTGGCCCATGTAATTAATAAAGATAAGATTTCAAGTGCTTTCCATAACGGTTCAACCCCAAGTTGTTGACCAAACTACAAATTATTCAGTATTAAAGCAGAAGTCATAATACAAAGTTTAATATCATCTTAACATCACCATACTTAATTCTTGCTAACTGCTAGGATAATTGTAAGAAGAATCTTCTTAACTAGAGAAATTAGATCCAATTGCTGTCATCATATGTTTTTGCAAAAAAAAAATATACCTCTAACCTCAGAACTTACAAACCACGGGACTAATAAAATTCTCCTAGAAGGGGTTTACACGAAATCCATTAAACAACATGATCATATCATCATCATATCCTCTCATCCTCGTCATTTTATCATCATACTTTTCTTTCACCTCACTTTACCTGAATGTGTGCCACATTTTCTTAAGAATAAAGAGAGAGAGAGCAAACGTTAACTTATTGCTATTACTTATAATCTACTATACATTGCATATATTTCATTGGACAGGGGGTAAAAAACCAAGTCGGGTAGAAATAGAGATGCACTTTAGAGATGCGCTACTTTGCAACGTAGGCCGTGCCGGACTATGCATAATATGCTTTTGAAATATACTAAACATAAGGCAATCCGTTTATTCCTCAGTATTTTATATTATTTTAATAAGCGAGCATAAGTGAAATAATAGCGTGTCGTACAGTATCGAACTGAAGGATTCAGACAGGTTTGCTTGGCTTCCCACTTCCCATACCCATTTAATACTACACCCAGTCATACTTTGTTTTGTGTCTGTAAAAGTGCTACCCTTTCACGAAGTGCACATGCCACAGACATATCCGCATCAACTATGTATAGTACAATAAAATAATAACATGTATTTCGAAATGAATCTCTAACTACACTAGCAGCACCATTATCATTATCATTTTCATTATACATAGTCATTGTAATTTTCTAGTGCATAAAAAGGTAAACAACGAACGAAAAGGAAGACGTCTCAAGTGAGAAGCCGTTTTCCTCAAAAAAATATTAAAACAATGGAATGAATGTCAGTACTTTGTCTAACAAGAACATATGCTTACTCATTCTTTAAAACAAAACTGACTTCACTATCATCATCCCTGTATAACTTACAAAGTTACAAGTGAGTTTTAGAGGGATTCTGATTCTTGTATTATTAAACCAAATAACATACCACCTAAATACCTGCACCTGTTCCCCTGCCTGTGTAGGTATATTCTTTCTCTTGGCTAACGGCTTTTTACGTAGATGAAGATGAGATTGTGGGCTTTGGTACTACCAAATTGGTAGTTATCTGAATATTGAACGCGTACGTCTTTCTTCTAAAAGGCAACTTCATTTCTTCATTTTATTACTTTTTCATGCAGCTACTATACCTTTCAACCTTTTAAAAAGTGTTCAGTATTCAGCATACTGGCCTATCATTGTATTAGATTTATTATGTATTATTTATTAGCTGACAACTGTACGGTTTGGGTAAGTGGTCTGGGCTTCTTTGGTTCTCTCCCCAAACTTACTTTTAAACTTACTCATTCTCTAAAGGTATCTCTAAATAGTTCGTCGGCAATATGATTGTATTCCCATTTAGTTTATTTTTAATAATACATATAACATCAACATCATTCAGTTAGTTGTACAAAGCTTTGCGTTGTGGTGCAATTTGATACGAATCGTATCTTCTTCTTTATCATCATTATTCATCACTCACCGCCAACCACTTCATTGATATAATATAGCATTAGCAAGGATTATTCTTAACTTTATCTTAAGGCATCAGCTTCACCAAAAAAATTATCATTTTTACACTATTTATTTACGCCCTGTTTCAGACCAGGTGTGATTCCCATCAAACTGTTTTTTCTCTTTGCGCGTCGTCCTCCTAGATATATATGTGCGAGCTATTCTTACTGATCCATTTTTCATGCTGTTCGCTAAATTGCTTTCCTCCTTCTATTGCTTGCAACAATGGCATGGAAGAAAATTGCAAATTACAATGTGAATTGGGATAGGATAATATTGACTAATCCAAATCCTCTCTCTGACTGAGATTTTACTAACGACACGGCTCGACATGATACCCACAACAGAAGGGAAATGGGAAGCCACAGTTCTTGTGTCACCAAATAGGACATGGTACATGCTAAATTTATACAAAAAGCAACAGAGTGAAAAGCGAACTTTACATACAAAAAATAATCCACATCGGTAAACAACCAAATTAAGAGTTAGTGCTTGGCTGAGTGAGAAAACATTGTAGCGGTGAAAAACTGTCGGCAGGATGCAGTCATACAACTTAAATGACAAAAAGAAAAGCAAGATGAACAGAGAAAATAAGCATTTATTTCTACAGAGTAAATATTTCCTGACAAGATTTTTGTAAGCATAAAATTGACCCGTTTTGTTCTCCTTACCGTGGTAAAACAACTGAGATCTGGCTAATGACACTGTCACAAACAACACAGCAATTGTGAGCGTCCAAGGGAATTTAAACGGATTCATGACTCCTTTTTTCTGTCAAATCAACAAAATTTCATGTTAAACCAAATCTTCACAATAATGAAATATAAATCCCAATTAGGTATTATTATTATTAAGTTATCTCCCAATCCCCCCAATTAAGCATAGGTAGCTAGCCACAGTCTACAGCAATAATCAGGAGATATACATAAATGCAAATGATTACAGGATCGGAAAAAAGCGGAATTTGATATTGGCTTACTTCATAACTCACGGGAACCCCGGAACAATTGCAGAATCAGCGAATATTGCCGGATTATACAAAATATAATGGGAACACTATCCATATTTCCTATCATCACGCTACGTTCCCATTCATTCTGGATGTAGTCTTACACCAGCGATGCTGGCAACTTTTGCAGACGTAACTTTGCAATTTTTTGTACATGCACTAACAATAATAGTATGTCGATCGACCTGGAATTTGGAAGTGACCAAATACTTCTTCACATACATGGAATTGCTAAACTCGAAGTTTTCACTTTTCATTCATTCCACTTGCGCTCGTAAAGGCGAAGTTTAAGGTAGCGGAAGAACAAAAGGGATCAATGCACATGTGCTTCCACTCCTATACAAACAAGAGATATATTGCGTCCCATTCGGCATGTTTCATTAATCCCCAGAAAAAGAATTGAGATCATGCACAAAAGATCACGGTCACCGGGACACAACCGACCCTGTAATAAACTCCTGTTCCCATACTTAACCCCAAAAATATGTTCACATGAATGACAGGTAGTAAGTAATTTATAGGTCCTTTTAAAAAAATGGACGGGAGGAGTCCCTAAAGTTTCAAAATTGAACGGAATCCTGATAGAGGAAACAGCTCGGCAGAGCCAACACACGCAGTTGCACTTTCCCACTTATACCAAGAAGTCACCAAAACTAAGCTCCGGAGCAAGAATAGCAACACCTCACCTCACACTTCTTTCAAACAAATGAGAAGTGAAAATCAGGGTATAGGTCTCCTTTGACTCATCTCTCTTCTCTCATACTCATCAGAAAAGTTTTACGGGGGGAGCCAGATGAAAAGGATACAGCCAACAATAATGATGCCTGCTCAAACTCATCTTCTTCTTCCGCCCTTAATGCATATACAGCTAAACCCTACAGGGCTTCGATAATATAATCCACCCCTTGAAGCTCCTTCGTCTTATTTTTCACCCAAAAATGTCCGTAATTTTCTCTGGAAGTTTTTCCTGCTCACTTCGTCCTTCACTTCCAAACTGGCTTAATAACACATAACTCAAGAGCAAAGAGTGTCTTCTACTCCCACCACCATCACGTCAACCGCAGCCTAGCTCAGCTTTTACAACAATGCAATGCCAGAGCTGCAGCGTTTGTTCAATGTGAAAGAGGAACAAGAGCGAGTCAGTCAGTCAGTCAGTAGTACTAGGTGAACCAAGATGTTAATAGGTGCAACAATGGCTCTCCGAGGCTTTCTTTCCCTTAATAATACGCTGGCCATCATCATCCATAATATGTAGGTCCCTTTCTTCGAGCTGGTTTCCTTTCTGTTCTTCGTCTGCCATCCTCTCAACCTCATCTGGGCTAGCCTTGCAACAATGCGAATGCAGTATATAATTTCAATATGAAAGGAATACGATCGTTTGAAGCATTGTTATCATTAGACCAACAGCCACCATCGATTGCATGAGAAGACGCAAGTTCATGTAAAATGAAAATGGATTATTATTATTTATTATGCATTAGGTCTTAAGTGCTCCGAAATATGAAAACTCAGACATCTATATGATGCTATGCTAAAGGATACCTACCTGCCCACCCCGTCAATAATATTACCCATGATTATTTATTATTAATTAAGCATTATTAAGCATACTTACAATTTTAACCATTATTGCCCCCAAATAAATCAAGTAAGCTAAAAATATATAACAAACTAACTATGATGACCGATGTAATTCCATTGGTAAGTGTTAGCTTAAATCAACTAGTAAAGCATACTTAAGTGTTACATTCTTAAATCTTTGTGCGTAGGTAAATCTACATTCGTAAGCGATGTATGCTACATACGAACATATATATTTTTTGTATATGCGTGCTCAATGCTCCTTGCCTTGCCTTACCTTTCAATAAAGTGGGTGTATAACCAACAATTAGTTATCTACCGCGAGCAGTTATTGCCAATTCATTTCGTCGTCCCAAGAAGTGTGTCTAACAAATTCCATTTAAATATATATTTGAAAGAGAAGTACATTCATATCGTGATTACAAATGATTAGAAATTAGGCACCAAATTTTAAAGAAAAGATTGGAGCTATTATACATTATCGAAAAGCTGCAAGGTATTTTATTTTTATCGATGTAGTCATTATTTTGCAACAAATAAATAAAAATTTAATAAAATGGTTAAAGCCAGTACCAAAGCATAATATCTACATGAAAACATCACATCCAACCGGTAGGTCTGACTAGATCGTCTATGCATGTTTGCTCATACAAAAAAATCAACATATCAGCGTGTTTTGCAACAAGACCTGTCTTAAATGAAGAGGGAAAGCGAAAATTTAGATTTTTTCCATTTGCACCCAGATATGTAGGCACATATATGCATTTATATCATAAAATTATTTGTGAACAATGTACGCGTTATGCATCTCCCTATAAAAACTTGTATGCAAACCGCAGAGTCGTGAACACGACTTCTTGTTTGTTTTCAATTTTCTTCTTGTGAGAGTGCACAAATATTTCATTGATATGGTCATGCATTCTTGGAAAGAAAGCCAAATCTAAAACATGTAAATCCACAATTAAAACCTATGACAGTTGAAAATTCAAATCGTGAATGTATTAAGGCTCAACTCGATTTTATCCTTCGTATTAACAAAAAAACTAGGAGCAAACTAATCATGAAATGAATAAGGTACAGGTGTGTTGTAAAAGTAAAATGCGAGTGGTCAGTAACTTTGAAACGAGAAAGAAAAAAATTGAATTTTCTGAGTGAAATACTGAAATATGCTGCCTTGATTCTAAATCCGTTTGTCCTTTCATCTTTCATGAGAAAATTATAGCAAGTTGTGATAAACCTTTGTCAGCGACAAATGACGTTTAATACCAATGACCTGTTTAACATATTCGTGTCAATTATGCATATTATGTAGATACCTTAAACACGAATCAAATTTAGTTTTCTTTTGCGATTCAAAGATAAGCAAATACTAGTTTTTCAAAAGTAATGTTGGCACATTTACGTACCCAGTATGGAATCGATATCCATAAAGATTCTTATAAGGTGGACGTGAGACAGAGAAAATAATAAATGTATTCGAGTTCGATGAATCATCAAAGATGGTCAAATAAAATATAAATCACAGAACCGTAAATATTGGCGTAAAAGGTGTGGGTTTAAACTTTCATAGAAACTTTTTTATTCATTTCTATTTATTATTTTAATTTGAATGACGCATGACGTGTTTTTGTTTTGTTTTAACTGGACGGGAAACAAACGTAATAATAACAATAACAAAAAAATATTTAAGAGCGATGAGATTTTTTTTTTACTTTTTTTCTTGTTACTTGGCTGGTTGGTATTTTATCATTTACTATACTTCAATTATATTTGTCTAAATACTTTACAAGTTGCGTAAATCGAGTAGTGTTACTTTGTCGGATAAAAGACATTACTTTATATTTGCAATGATTAAACTCATTTCTTGAAAAAACGACAAGAACCAGAGAATGATTCCAATTATTTAATTACAATTAATTATTATAAGTGAAAGCTTGTTTTTAAAATTGAAAATCGTTTCTTTTGTATTTTTAAAACTTTTACGTTCCATTGCAGTAAATTTTTAGTTTTTCTTCGTACATGTAATTTACTTTTAAATATTTATATAACAAGACCTTATGAGTTAGACGAAGGGCCCAACGGAGCCAGAGAACACCAAATATTACACTTCTTCCACGACGACAGTTTTCGCATTTCCGCCATTGCCAATTCTTTTTACGACTCCATTACTTGGTCTTCCACGGACGAGTGTGGGCGCGGAAAATGTGTACGACTTCATAGCTAAGGTTTGACCGTTATTTCCACCAGGATTAGTCCGAGTTCTACTACTATCAATGATAGCTTTGGCAATTCCCTCGGATAAAAGACCTCCCACCTCCCCATGCTCACCACTACCACTACTCAAAACACAACTAGAAGAATTGACAGAGGAGTCTCTTGTCGACTCTTCACTTATTATTGTACAAACCTCACTTGCATTTAAAATAGTATTTAAAATCTCACCACCGTTCTCCGATATTGAGGGTGTGTCTGCAACTACTGTCCCTCCCTCGTTCTTATTTGGTAAAAGTAACCTAGCATTTTCCTTATTATCCTTATCAACTAACAGTCTCATTTTATTTAAATCTACACTAGTTTCATCACACTCTTCACTACCTACTACTTCACATTTTACATTTACATGTGTGTCTGCGGTGGAACCTTCTGTCCTCTCCAGTTTCACTAGGCTCAGGTTTACATCCCCACCACCACTATTACTACAACTACTACTGCTAGCGATAACGGGAGGAGGGTCTGATGAAGATGAAGGTGCGGACGAGGTGGTGGGACATGCTCCTGTTCCTGAGTCTTCCAATGCATCGCCACCACTAACAACAATATTATCTGGAACATCCAAGGATGTGAACCAAGCTTCCCCGTCCAAATTAAGCCCACCAAGGTCTGAGTTATTCACCCCCATAAAATATGAAGAATTTGCTAAGTTTGCATTGGACTCGTCCAGGAAGAGTGACTCACTGGGACAATCTGCATGCATTGGTAATGGATCTCCCCTCAGAGGGGGATCATTCTGAAGACTTTGTGCGTCAAAGACTAATGGCGGGTCATTTGTTGGCAATACAACACCAATATATGCATTTTCTGGAGGAAGTGGCGGCAGACTGGACAACATTTCTGAATCCTCTTGATCCTCTAGCGATGCAAATGGTGACTCTAACTCCAGTGAAGCAGCTTGTGGCAAACTGTCAAACAACGCATCACTATCCGAAATGATATCCGGGCTTTTAGGTCGATAATGCACACTGAAATTAGTAATCATGCCTGAGTTCTCTCTACTGCCATTTATTTCCAACATAAATATTATCAACATCATCAGATTATGAACAAATACTGACCATCCTAGTTGGGGTGACAGTGGATGCGCAACAGGAGGGGAATATGGGGATGCTTCGGTGGGAAAGTCAACGTTTACATCAATGTTGACCCCTGGCGCGCTATTTGTAAGGGATTGGCTTGCGCCTTGAATTCCTGTCGTGCTATTTGACTCCGTGCTTTCATTGACCACGTTGCGCCATAAGTCAAACCCACCGCGACAATTGATTCGGTCCAACACCATACTGAAATTAGAAGTACTTTAAGTACAGATGCTACACCCAAATATTTTGACCAAATGGTTTATACCTTAACCTTAACAAATATGCTTTGTCATTTTACCTTCCCAATACCAACTTCAAGGAACGAACAACGCGAAAATTAAAGCCAAAGATAACCTAAGTACAAAATTTTAATTTTTAAATGACTACTCACCGGCCTCCTCTTCCCATTCGACGTCTTGCAAATCCGACGTATTTACGTCCACTTTTAGTTGGCAAGGACGTTGGATAGAATCTAAAGCGTTTGTCACCAATCCCGTTCTCATCCTCCGCACACCACGGCCAAGTGGCGTTTTCAGAGGGCTAGAATCAAATTGATGATGTTTATAAAATTCCAAAAAAAAATATAAAATACCAAGGAATACTAAATAATAACTAGTGACACTTACCGACACGTAGGTACAACCAGGCTTCCGCCTAAAGCTAAAAGGTCCTTCATCCTCTTCTTCTTCCTCGGATGGGGATGCCGGAAGTGCAGTTTCTTCTTCTGATGTAGCTGGATCTACTTCCATGCCCAATCCCTATTATGATGGTTTAGTAAAAAATTAAATATGAAATGTTACCTAGTATATTTTTACTTTCACTTTCAAATAATTTGTAAACTTCATATGAAGGAGAATAGCTTTACCGACAGGCCGGGATAGCCAGCAATCAGTGACGCACTACCGGAAGAGGTAGCTGCGTTGGAACCTTTTGTTGCGCTTTTATGTCTTCTCTTTTTGTACTGTCGTTTCTCTTTACGAGTAAGCGATGATAGAACGTCCTCTTTGATCCAACTCAAAGAGTTCGGCTGGAATATGGGGGTAAATGCAGGTCTGGCGGGACGCTGCTGTAGGGCTTCGGATACAATTTGTCCAGAGTAGTCGCCAGCCTGATACCTAAACAGTAATTAATAGTAATTATAAACATGGAGTAATCAGTCTGAATCAGTCATTCCTCTTCAATTTTAGAAAACTCTAATTTACCTCTTTTCGAACACTTCAATCGATAAATGTAACAGCTCTCTCTTACTCTTCTCCCTTCGCTTGACCATTTCTAGGAGTGTAAGGGCCCTGGTTAAGTCCCTCTTGAGTTTGAGCATCTTTTCATATGAACTTTCATCGTTCTTTCGGTTCTTCCGAGTTTGCATCTTCTCGGTTCGCCTCCGAAATGCAATGTATGGATTGTGGTTTGTAACTCCATGCCGAGCTTCAGTCCTTACTTGAGGTATGAGGGGATGTTGCTGTATGTTAAGAAAAGACAAGATCAAGGTCCCTATCTATTACCATTGTTCATTTTTGCTAGAATCAGTATTAAAATCATATATTTACCGTGTTAAGCCGTTTTGTCAGCCAATAATCATAAACAGCAGTGATGAGATCATCATCTTCCTTAATTAGAGCTTTGGCCTCATTAATAGTTACTACGGTCTGACCGCTCCCTTTTTCAAGACGGTCCATCATTTCCTCAAACTATACAAGAATACAAAGATTTCGATTTAAGTCAAATCCATTATTGAAATTTTTAATCATGGTGTTTAAAAATAAAATAAAAAACAATTTAGATCCCAACCTTGTCCGGGGTTAATTCCAACCTCGAAGGTTGGTTATTTATCCAGGCCTCGTCTTCGGAATCCATATCGTAGTCTGGAATGTCGGCTTCCATTGAAAATGCTATTTGATTAAATTAAATTAGAAAAAAAAATCAGCACCTTCAGCTTCATATGTATGTAATTCCGGATAATAATATTTTCAGTAAAATCGTTACTTACGCTGCATATAGATGAGCTGTCTGGGCAGCTTGATATTTTGGGGATACAGATCGCTGTAGTAGGCCAGTTCTCCAATATCAAATACTTCGGGCGTGGGAATTACAGTCCCTGAACATATTGCCCGCTGTAAATGCTGCTCCTGTTTTCAACAATAAAAAATAATCCATTAACATCAATAATCAAATAAAATATTTGCCAAGTCAAGTTAATTTTCCCTATTATCCAATCATCCAATTCCGCTTACTCTAACTCATTCTACATTACAGATATAGTAGTAGCAACTAGTTAATGAAGCGTTCAGGTCGTTCATTATTTTAGGGTAACCCGAATAGCGAAGAAAGGAGAAAACGCGATTATTTTAAATTTAAATAGGTTTCTATGACTTAATGACGTTGGGTATGTCCCTATATATTTTTTTTTTAACTGATCTTTTTGGACATGCGTCGAGGTATTTA
Organism: Pseudosinella alba; assembly: GCA_034700485.1. Lineage (NCBI taxonomy): Eukaryota > Metazoa > Arthropoda > Collembola > Entomobryomorpha > Entomobryidae > Pseudosinella > Pseudosinella alba. The sequence goes on from JAQIXQ010001029.1 coordinate 15,461, forward strand.
TATTATGGACCATGAGGAACGGTATATACACTACACTAGGATAATAGGAATCTCCCAACGTAATTTAATTATATTATATTGAGATTAATTCAATTTGAATTATTAAGTGTATATCAAGATTATCGGACTGTTCATTTTGAAGGCTACTGCTCACTGTTTATATATAAATCTTGGTGTATATTATTGTGACATTGTATGGATAAGAGTCTGGGAGGAAAATTCATATAGGGAGGAAGTTGCCGGTAACGCTGGAAATACAGGAAGTCTGCATGGCTTCCCTGACACCTGAAGCCATGTGATTTCCCCAAAATAATCTTTTGCTGATCATGACAACCAAATCGCTCAACTCAAAACCCGATATCCCTTCGTGATCTCTGGGCTCGTCTTTGTCATCATATCATAATTTTTCTATCGCTTATCGCTTCTCAATTAGCAACATTGGACCGTCATCAGTCATCACAATCAACTATATACATTTCATCCTTATGTCATGATCAGTTGATCAGCAAACGGTATTTTGGACAGAGCTCAGCTCTCATCGTCACAGGCAAGAATTACTTTATTTTATATCATGAATGCATTCTCTAGAAGACTGAAGCTGTAACTCTATGTGGAAATATGACTCATCCATGACATTATTATTATGATTGGTGGTGGTGTGGGTGACTGTGTGATTGACGAACAGCTGACGGCGCTGTTTTAAGTTTTAAAATTAAATGAATTGCATTGTTTTACTATCTTACCCAAACTTAAAAGCAGTGACAAATCAACATAAAAATTAATTAAAGCATATTTTAGCAGTCGTGTCATCTGATAATTAATATAATGATGTTGGAATTAGTAAATTACTGAGCGAGAAATGTGCAATAGTAATAGTATAAAAATAGTAAATACCTATCTATATCTCTCATATCATATCATATATCATTATTACACCAAAGTTTGTGACCAAATCAAATAATGAACGTAGTAAACAGTTGAACAGCTGATCATCATTGCAACTTAAAACCTATTTAATTCTAGAATAAAATCTTAACTATTCATTAACTATAAATCATCTCATCAGTTCATAGTCCTTACCGACTCCTCCTCTTTCTCCATTCCAGTTGGCATTTGGGGGACAGCCCGATTAATGAGGGAGCAGTCCGCATTATCCACTGGGATCTCATCCGCCAAGTAGATGGGCAGGGGCTTGCTGGCGTCCAGCGCCCTAGCCCGAAAGGATAACTTGCTCATTTTCTCTCTCAATTCCTTCCTTTCTTTTAGGGGAACTTGGGGGGAGAGCTCAACTCAACAATGAAGCGGATTAAAAATGTTTTAAATGAATCGCTGGCATCAATCAATAATTAATCCTGTTCTCTTCAGTGCAAAAATGATGATGATGAGCAATGATGTTGACGTCCCGTGTGTGTTGTGATGGTGATTTACTGATACAAACCCCCTCTTCATTTACTAAATGCACAAGTCGCGATGATGATGATACTCTTGGCTCTCGCCGCCGCCACACTCGCCCGCCCAATCAATCTCGCCCAAAACGCCAACTCCAAAGCTGGCGTGCTCCTCCAACTCTATCAACAAGGGAGAGAGAGGGCTAAAGCGTCGTCTCGCCGCTACGCTGCACACTCTCACACGCCGATCCTGGGGGCCACACCAAGCACTGGCTGGACTGCCACTCTCTATCCTCCCCTCAGTTATATGTACACTCTATACACACTATCTATATGTATATCTATATACGAGCTTATATGTACTATATAGGAGGTGGTGGTGCGAGCCCCAACTACGCAGTAAAACTACGATGACGATATTTTTTTAAATTTTTCTGGGGATATTTTGGGGGGTTCTCCTCAGTGGACAATCAATTTGCCCAGCCGCTGGAGCGGCACACGGCCGCAACAACAATGTCACCAAATGTCAGTCACTGAGTCCCCATGATTAGGCGCACAGAAAGGGTCACAACTTTCAAAAAAATAAATTGATGAAATAATTGCATCGCCTCTCCAACACTCGCTAGCTTCTCCTCACTCCACTACTACTCTATGCTGCAATTGCTGGGGATCCACTCTCTGCAATGGCGGATCCATCCCTGAGCCCAAATCCTCACTTCTTCACCACAGCCCCACCATCGTAGTCAGCGGGGGGAAATCGGCAGTTGGGATAATTTCTAAAAATCGGGAATCCCTATTTTCAGACACTATCAAGGACGGGGATCACGATAGAGCTTACTAATTTTGGGGAATAATTATTTATATATTTTTAATTGGCCAAAGAAGGTGGATTTTCTGTGGTGGTTTGTGGCTGACTGCTGTTGTCTCTTCACCTTGTTGGTCTGCACAGGCGGATGGGGGTAGGTGGCGCTTGCTGTGTGAAGGCGCTTCACTGCATTCAATGGTTAGGTTATAGCAGAATACACAAGAGGGTCGTAGTGCCTGTACAGTACAGTGTACTGCCTATGTTTGAGCAAAGAACACATGGGAGGGTATGGAAAATATCCTTGCTATTGCTGGGGCAAGGCCCATAATTAGACCCCGGATCTTTATGATGACAAATCATATTTAGGATACGTAATGGTAGCGAGCTAAGAATTGAGAAGCATCCGAGATGAGTGAAAACGAGTATTTTAAGCCACACTTCAAA
>JAQIXQ010001030.1:0-18083 GCA_034700485.1 Pseudosinella alba
GCGCGAATAAAATTTTATCATCTGATTAAGCGCTTGTTATATTAAGTAAGTTATTTTTCTGATAAAAACAGTCAGTTAGTCAGTGGAGTTGATTTGATATTGCTGAATTGGATGAAAATATATCCATTTTATATAATGCAGACCTATAATATGACTAGAATGGGTTTCGATTTTATTTTGTTATATATTTTTTTTCTTCCTCTTATTCTTGGCCTTGCTCTTGCTGTTTCACGCAGTTCTTGTTTGATGTATATGACTAGACAGACAATAATATCCACCTTTCTCAGTTTATTTACCTTGACACCGTGCAAGATATGATGTGATATGATAACCGTTGTGAAGATAATTTATGACCCTAGCATAGAATTTTACAATAGGATCTCCTGTCATGCCTTTTTGACTTTGGCTAGTGACTCCAAATCCAATCCAATCTCTCCACTCTCATGCCAAAGCTAAGCTTCTCTCTCTCTCCCTCTCTCTCTCTCTCCTTCGGTTTCACGAAATCACTGACTTCGTTATGGTCATCGGTCGTTTTATTATTATTATGTTATTGAAAATAATAAGAGGAATAATATGTTAGAAAGTAGGAAAAAAATTGGGTACGATATAGGCCCATACCAAACCAAGATAGATAGATATAGATAGATAGGTAGATACAGTATGGGTTCATTCCATTTCATATTTATATTCTTTTTTTTTCTCAAAATTTTCGTGTTCCTCACTTCATGATGTTGTTTAGAAATATACTTTTATTTTATATTTTTTGTAGCTCACCACGACACGGTTACCACCGTTTCATTATCCTCTGCCACTACTGAACGTGTCCAATACCAATTACCTCTCATCCTCAGAGCCTCGGTACCTTTTTCCCTTTTTGGTTTTAAAAGTTCACTAAATCCAAAAATCTTTTTTAAAGGAAAAATTGGGATTTGACTTGGAGTTGAAAATATTATTGGAGTTATGAAGCGTGTCTTTAAGTCCATTTATTCTCAATCGAAAAGGAATTACATTAGATTGGATGTATAAAACTTTGACTTTGTCGTATATTGAGGCAAGGAGCTGAGCATTAGTTGCTCTCAGGTTTCGAGAGATGGGGAGCTCTGCGTTTCTCTACCAAGTCGAGCAACAATACCTCCATGCCATGCAGACGCAGAGATATGAAAACTTTCTCTTGGATGGAACAGGAGGAATGAAATGCAACCCCAAATGAAATGAATCGGGCCCTGATTATAATATGCAGAGTCAGTTTTAAAACTATCCACCATTAAAATACTTAAGGAAACCGGAGCTAATTTTTTTCTAGGGAAATTGTAAGTAAGGTTTGGAGTTTTGGTAACAATAAGAACCCTGAGAAGTTTCCTGAATTGGATATGCAATGCTCCTCATAATATGCATGCTTGCATTTTTTATTTTCCATAATATATTTATATCATGTTTCATAACTTGTTTCATTTCCAGAATCCAAATGAAATGGGTAATATGATGCTTGCTTGAATTAATTCGACTAGATTCGACCTCTTTTATTTAAAAATCTCTCTCTCTCTTTCTCCCTCTTCCCATTTTTTTTATCAGCTAGTAAGATCAAACGTGATTGTTGGCCTCCGAAAAATAACCATTTTTTAAGGGAAGGAAAAATGACATCTTGTTGTAACATTGTATTGTGTGTAGGTAATTGTGCATAGTTGTGTGTTGTCCATGTTATACCTAGTTGGATTGGAATTTGGGAATTGCGTTGTCATGAATAAAGAGGGTAAATTAAGAGAAGAAGTTAGAGGAGGACATGATCATGATGATGAAGATGAGCTTTCTTCTTCTTCTTCCCCTGGTCCTGTTCTCTGCATGATTTGTCCCCTAGAAAATTGTTGTCATATTAGGCAAGTTTAATATATAATTGTGGTTGAGGAGAGATGAGCCTGAACTGAGCTGAAAGATGGAATGGAAATACCTGACCATCTTTCTTTTTTCCTCCATCCATCCATAATCATCATCCTGATCATGAGCGCTCATGATGGTGATCGTCCTCCTCAACCGGTCGCCGTCCTTTTTCTTCTTCTCTCAAAAAAAAATTTCATGCTGGTAGTATTTATATTTATGAGCAATTAAGAGGATTCCTCCTTTAGAGTTGCAACAATATCAACTCCATAGATCTTTTTTGGACAGGGGAAAGGTAAGCAAAGAGACAGTTGGACTTGATTTAGTTTCCTCGGACAGAAAAAATATATATAATCATCATTATCATCTCTCTTCATGCTCATATAATGCTTAGGCTATCTCTAGGCTTGTGATATCATTCACTTAAATTCTCCTTTGATTTTTTTTTCTCGAGAGAGAAATGAAATGAAATGAAGTGAGCATTTCAATTTTCAATTTTAAAATTCAACTACTCCAGTCAAGTCAACTTGAGCCCAGCCTATATATCTGCTCCTGTGTCCTTCCAGTCCAGTCCAACTTATTTTATTTTGATTCTTAATATTCCTAATAATAAAAGACAACAAGCATGGGCTTCTCCCATGTTCCTTGTCTTCTAATATGACTGGGATCATTTGGGATGCATACGGGTGGCTTACCCATGGCCATGGATGTTCTAATAAAAAGATTGGAATAAATAAATAAAAACGTTCCACAACTTCATTTGATCCAAGATGTGACATGAGCAATGTATGATGAGGTGAGGGCTTCAAGAGAGAGGGACATTTTTTTTGATGTCCTGGAAAGATTATGACTATGACTATGACGATGATCAGAAACTTAAATCTTACTCAGAGATTACCAGGACACACATGACAGGAGGGAAAGCGGCTAAAGGATACCAGTCAGAGTCAACATTATATTGGCCCGGCATAAATATATATTTTTTGACTTAAGGGAAATGAATGCAACAATAATAAAAAATGATAATGATAAATCAGCCAGGACGACAGAGGAGGATTTGTGATAGTGGGACACGTAATCTATGACTACTTACAAAAGATGAATTTCTTGAAATGAATGTTCTCCGAAATAAAATAAATAATGTAGGTACATACTACCTTTGGACCCCAAGACATATAAATGAGGTGATCCCACTAAAAAATTTATATTCACTTGATTCACGGTCCGCTACCCATTAGAACATTTAAGAGTTGCATTCTCTATTTCGAAATCAAGTTTTCGACTAATGCCATTCGTATGACAATCATATCATATCTTAACTATACTCCCAGTCCCAACAATATAATAATGTATGATTATATATTGTTTTATTGGTTGCATTTGGTAATATTATTAATTATATTATATTATCTTATACTCCATTTCATTTCTGGCATTGTCTTCCCTCCTCCGAGAATGCTCCCTCTTGGTGATGTAATATGCAGATAAATGGATTGGATATATATTGTTTGTGTATGACCATTTTTCTTTTACATTTAGGAGCAGATGCATATGATTATCTATCTACCTGTTTCACTCTTTCAAAGACTCAAACTTATGCTATGCCACTTCAACTGGTGTGGAGATGGAGATTGAGTTTTGTTATTTTTTTTCTCTTCATCTTCTTGAAAGAATCTACTCCACCCTTTCTTTCTGTTTTAATACCTCCTTCCGTTTTTAATCATAATCTCATGTTTTACATGAAAATCTTTGAGAAGATCAGAGATCCCCAAAAAAAAACTTACTCATGACTTATGCACTCACCTCTCATATTTTTCTACCCACATATCTTCTTCTCATCCTTTTTCCCTTCTCTCTCTCTCTCTCTCTTTTAAAATAATCATTCTATAATCATTCAACGAGATTCTCATATGGGGACCCAAAGAGAGAAAAAAAATTATCCAAAGTCAGAGCCAAAGCCAAAACCCAAACTAAAGGTACATGAGTTATTTAATAGATGAAGTCGGAGAAGTGGAGAGAATGAAGGAAAAAATTATGATCGAGTCAAGTCAAGTCAAAAAAAATATTATAAGGAAAAGGGTTCGAAAAACCTAGGATATATATTTTCCCCCAGTCAATGCATGTTTCTTGGAAGGGACGACTACTCCAATCCAAATTCAATCCTAGACCAAACCACGACGGACGGAGCACAACCATCCAGCCAACACACCACACCACCTCCAAGTAAAATAAACCGTTTACAATGATGCCAAACAGGGAGCTGAACAATAATTGATCAGCAGCCAGATAAACAGCAGCATAGATAAATGCAATAGAATAATCAATTTCCTCTACATTGCATCCCCATGCCATATCTCAGGTCCACTTTTTAGTCGTAATTAACTAACTTCAATAGCAGTTAAGATATAAAATAATGCTTTTTTTTGCTAACAATGCTCCATTGTATTTCTATACCAAGCCTAAGACTTAAGGTTTTATATAAATGACAAAGATAAATGTAAAAAATTAAGATGACCTTTGACCCTGTTAGGTTATTCCAATTCAGCTGAATATCGATACCGTTCGCACCATATAATGAATAATGCTTAAGTGTGAAGTTATTAGAAATTTGCTTCAGAAATGAAGCCAGGCGAGCTAACCCGGACAGACGGACAGACATTTGAGTAAAACCATAACTACTCTATCAGCTCCATAATAAGGAGAGGAAAAGCGATGAGAAAGGGTTTGAACCCACCTTCACTCCATTATGGATTACACTGGCATCTTATAAGATGATACTCACTCTCCGTGCTCATTACTTATAGCAACTTGTTGGATCATGTTGGAGTTTTGGATCATCATCCAAGTTATAAAGTATAATATAAGCTGGGTTATGACTATGACCATGGTGAGGAAAAAGAGGGAGCAGAAAACACGTAAATTACAAAGTTGGAGTCTATGTCAAAGCGAGCAGCAGGGAAGCTGAAAAGTTGCTTGATAACTTGGCCGTCGTCCTCATCATCATCCCCAAGAAGTTTCTGATGAAGAATGCCCATTTTTTTTCTTCTCCCTCTCTCTACCTGTTGCATTTCATTTCATTCCTCATTCTCATCCAATATTCAACTCCAACTTGAACAATCTCCCTGTCAGCGTTAAAGACGACCTGGGAGCTGAGCTGGGATATAGGTAGGTAGACTTCTTGGACTGACTAGGGTTGGCTCTATCATTTTTCGCTTTAACTTGAGTTGAAATCGAAAATCTTTTTCATCTCCATTTGTGTGTAGGTTTACCCCAGCAGCGAAAGAACAAACTTGGGAATGACGAACATTACATATTGCATTGTTGCATGTTTCCTTCATCCTATCCTATCGTCGGAGTAACAATAACAATCTCAGCTTGGCCTACAACAATGTATGATTTCAAATTTCAACTTTTAAACTGATCCCTCTACGAAATATGGTGAGATGCTTCTGGGTATGCCAGACAAGACATGTGGGAAAAGATACCCAGCAGTTTTTGAGGGAGATCATCATCATCATCGTCATTAACATTTCATGCTGAGGAAAAAATGCCAGAGTGTAAGTTCGAGCTATGCCATTCTGCACCTGCAGTCGGGTCGCTCCTTCTTCTTCCGTACTGTTGTTGATGTTGTTGATTGACTCACTAGTTATATTGCACAGGTAGATAGATATATGCCTATATTGCTGGTCTTCCTTTTTCTTACCTGTTCAATCTCATTTGAATATTCTTGATCTTTGTTTCTTGAACAGTGGGATTGGTGAAATACGATCGGATCGTCTTGTTTAAAACCTTCTCTCTTTCCTCCTCAGATATAGGCAGAGGTATTATATTTTTATGAGAAGAATGTGTCTAGCTGGGCCTCCTCTTCAGGTATTGGAATATGGTCTATGATATGATATGATGCTCCCCTCTTATGTCTTAGATTCCAAATTGGAATATGGGAAACCAGGAAGGAATAATAATATAATATGTAACAGAAGACATGCATTGCATTGGCGAGTCAAGTGGAAAGGATCTCTTATGTAGATGAAATGATATAACTTTGTACTTTAAATATATCTGAATAGAATCTGGTATGAAAAAAAGTCATAATTTAATGGCCAGTCGTTTCTACCGTCTCTCCTCCACAAACATTTGGAGTGCCTTAACTAAGTTGTCCATTGCTACTGCACTCCACTCCTTCCTCCCTCCATCCCCACATTCAATTTTTTCCACTAAGGACGAATGAAGTTTTGAGGGAAGCGACAGTTTCGTTAGTTGATATGATATTGTCTATATGACATGATGATGATGCTGATGATGATGGTGGTGGTGAATCCCTATTCCCTCTGAATCTCCGCAACCATTATTCAACCAGAGAGAAGGAGAAAGAGAGAAAAAAATATAACCAACAATATAAGTAAAAGGAGGATTAACTATAATGCATTTATTTTCCTTATAACCTGGCCAACAGGTACATAGTTTAAGTTAAGTTGTATGGAAATTAAATGAACCTAGGTTCCCTACACACGGTTGGGAATGGGAAGGAGAAGAATATATAAAACCGAAGAAAAGAAAGAAAGAACAAGTTTTTTTTTCCTTCCCTGGTAGGATTTGAGTCTGAGATATGAGAATGAGGAGAAGAAGAACAACCAAGCCATACCCCAGCAGCAGCATCATAGCATCCATCCCCAAGAAAAATATTAAAAAGGTTTCTTCGTCTTAAGCTGCTCTGGAGACGGCAACCTGTTGAGATTCTAAATCCATAATAATAAAACTCGTTCGTAAAATGGTCATAGGAGAGAGGATAGATGGATTTGGTCGTTTCTAATTTCATTACCTTTAGTAAAAAAAAAATGAAGAGGGAGAGAGGTAAAGGCTACATGTGAATGCTAACATGAACAAAAGATTTATCTGCTTAAATGTGGTCTGGCCTGGTCTCTCTCTCTCTCTCTTGCCATGCCACATCGAAACAATATGAACAAGAATGCGTTAGACTTTGCCAAGAGTATAATATTGTTGCAGGTTATATGCAACAAGTTGAACTCAACTCATGTAGGAGCAGAATAGAACGCAAGTTTCAAGATTTTCAAAGATATCCATTCCATTCCAACATCCAACGCACTCATGTTCCTCATACATAAGTAGTGTATAGGCAGATATCAAGGAGCCCAGCTTGCTTCAAAATGTTTTCCCCTTTTCTTAAATATCTTTCCTTCAAGAAAATATTTTTTCCCTTCCCTTTCCTATTTATTACACGTACCTCCAGCAGCGCAAGAGCTGGAACAGCATGCAGAAGAGGACCATTACACAAGTATTTTTCCCCCAAGTTGAGCGGAGGAATGAAGAAAATGAAAAGATGGACAGACAGGCTCATCCTAGGCTTTAAGTTAGAATGAGACTTGACTGCTCTGGCCTTTACATATTTATGATATGAGGTGTTTTTTTTTCCTCAGTAAAAATACCAGAGGGTATCTTTTGGCAGGTAGGAAAGAGTTAGGGTTGGATGGAGAGAAAGGGTAAAAATCTATTTTGTGAGAGGGATGTTTAAGAGAACGCAATGGAGGAACGCAATATGCACTCCGATATCAAGCCGATGATGATGATGATGATGATCATGAAAGATTATTGTTGTTATTGACGGGGTGGAGGTTAGAAGAGCCACTGCATTGCATACTTTTGTCATATGCGTACCTATATGCTTACACCATGATTGGTTCATTAAGTCCTGACTCTTTCCCGTTCCTCCTACTTTAAATGTCGCCGGAGAGGGAGCTGGGAGAAGCTATTTTCCATCTATTTTATTGCGTCATTCATTGCCACTTCATTGCGATTGCAATCTCTCTCTGCCTGGGATGAATTCAATTCAGAGATGAATAATATTACTTTCTGATATTTATGCAATGGAATGGGAAAGGTTGGATCTGGATCTGGACTACTCTGAACTGGATGGAGATGGAGGGGTTGTTGGAGTGAATGCTTCCATTCAACATACTTTTACTTGACGGAGGGAGTGGAGGTCGGGTGAGAGTGTAACAGGTCAGAATAGGGTTATATGTGTATTTTTTTATCCCAGGGATGAATATTGTTCCCAGCCCATCCATCCTCATTTCTGGATCCAATCATCTAACAAAAAATCCTCCACTGCTCACCCCATTCATGAGCCATATTCCCGATAATAGCGCTCGCTAAAATAATAATGATTATCATCATGACCCTCGACTATAAGTTTCATCTATATGAGTGGGTTCAATTCAATTCTTCAAAGCTCAAGCATCCCCAAGCCCATATATTTAAGTATACCTCCATTGATGGTTAGGATGGACAGGGGGATGATCATATAGGAAATTAATAGGAGTGCATGCAACCATATTTTAATGAGATCAACTTATTAATGCCTCCTTGGATATGATTATGATTATGATTACATTGCATTGGAACAAGGGAACGGCAGTACGCATCCAAAATCCAACCCAGTCCAGTTCAACATGAGTTTACTGACAAAGAGAAAAGGATACACGATACACGGACTGAGAGAGAGATGGGCAGGTATAGAAGACTGTTAAGAAACCGCATTTTACATTCCAATCAACACAAGTGCATTCTCGTTCTACCCAATACCCTACCCAAACCAACAATAATCGGATAGGATTTCATTGTCAGAGAGAAGTAGTGGAATGGGAATGAAATAGTGTGCAGGGAAAATAAGGATTATCAATCCTTAATACTTACCTATACAACAATGTAGAGAAAAGGGATTCACGAGAAGAGGAAAATTTCTAGTTGGACCGGACTAAAGGCACATATAGGCATATCTATAAACTAGAATCCTCACACATTATTACATGACTGGGTTTAATAACATGTATCCCCATCGATATTCCATTCCAGTACTTACCTGAGCGAGCTGAGCTTGAGAGAGCTCAAGAAAAGATGAAGGCTAGCATAATAATAATGTGTATGAGCAACAGGTATTAAGAGGGAAAGCAGGTGGATATGTGGATAAGGGGAAAAAAGGCATGCAGGTATTCGGTAATAACGTATTTACAATGTTAAGTATAGCCTGCGCCTCACTTAATGTGGATGGGAGAAGGTGGTAGGGGTAGGAGTGAACAATAATGGATGACTGCTCAAGCTCTTTTAATTAGCTAATCTCTAGCTTGACAATTAGATTATGGTGATTTATTAGAAGTCTTTTCCAGGACGTTTAATTAATTAAAACGACATTTTCCGTCTGTGTAGGCATGACCATAATTTTTTCATCTCTCTCTCTCTCTCTCTCTCTCTCTCTCTCTCTCTCTCTCTCTGTCTGGAATAGAGAATTGAAACGATAACATTTTTTTTTTCAAAAGAAGGGGAATAAAATACATTATTTTTTTCTTCTCTGTCTCTCTGGGCTCACCGTGGATTGCATTTTAATTTAATAAAGTTGCATGTCAGTTCTCATAGTCATGTACAAATAGGTATGGGACATGGTCTGTCCTCTGTCCGCGCAATATCTGTAAAACAAGCTGAGCTTTAGTTCGTTGGAGAGAAAAAATATATTTCAGTTATAAATATCAACTTTTGTGACCTCCTGAAAAAAGTAACTTGAAAGGAGTGAAATGAGTAGATGTTGGGAAGGAGGATGAAGATGATAAGAATATATAGACATGGGCAGTGTGATATGAAATAGAAATCCTATCATTGTTCTCCCATCAGATGTAAGTATTATGCTATTTTTTTCTTTCCTACAAACAGTTTTGATGACTGATGACTCCACTGAAATGGTAATGTAATATCGAGTGAAATGAAATATAGCACTTTTTTCTTCCTTTGCTGCTTAATCACATTTTCCCATTTACCCCAATTGGGATAGTATCATCAATCCCCCATTAAAGTATAAAAATTGCATTTGGAGAGTGACCAAAAAGCCATACCATACCACCATGTTTCGAATTTGCAAATTGCAATTCTGATTGCAGCAATATCATTTTTACTAAATAGATAATATTGAAAGGAAGAGCAGACAGGAACAAGCGCATGAAATAAAAGGGAAACATTCAAGGAATGATGCATTATCTTTTTATCACTGTTGATATGTATCACTTAAACGAAAACAAAACGGTCATTTCTTTTTTTTCTCTCTCTCTAAATGTTTCAAGTCATCAGCTAGAAAAGATTCAGAAACATTTATGCACAATAATAAGTCATGTTATGTCAGATTAGAAATGGGGAGGGAGCGTGTCCCCATCTCCCAATCCCAACCATATAGTGATAGTGTGCACAAGGCAAGAACTATACTCAAGTGGTTATGACATGTCATCATTTAGATTTTGGCAAATTGTCACAGAAAAAAAGTATCTTATCTTGTAGTCATAGTCATTTGACCACAGTCATACTTACGATTAGCCTGTAAAAAAGTGAGTGCAATATGTCATGTGGGGGGAAAATGACTTGAGTGAGATGCATAAACCTTATCATAAGTAATGAAGATGTGATGTGATATGATATGACGATATTGGTCACTGATCAAATTAGCAGGACACACGACTTTCAGGACAAGACAATATATTTTTTATTTACCAATTGGAATTGATATATGTACTAATCGAAATATTCTAAATGCAAGCAAAGGCTTTTTACTCTTGATTTTTATTGTCTGGTTAGTCTGGTCGAGAGGGACAAGATGGATAATATACGTTTAATGAGCCCATCTCATTTGTCGATGGGAATTTTTAAATGTAGGAGACAAATTGGCTCTCTCTCTCCCTTCAAACAAAAATTTAAATAATGAGGGTGACGTTGTCATTTGAGAGTGTTGTGCTTTCTCTTGTTCCTCACCTCATGATATGGTACATGAAATGAAATGTGCAGAACAGCCGATGTGCAATTTCCCTCAAGAAAAAAAACTAATCTTGGGACGATTAATGAAATGCCAAATAAAGCCACTTTTGTCAATTTGTAGAGGAGAGTGAGTAGAAGAAAATATCATCATCTCCCATCCCTCAAATGTTTTTGCATTTTGCTCTTTTGGGGACACTTTCTTGGGGAGCTGCAAAAGTGCAATAAGGATGCAAATTGCAAGAGATGATGATTTTATTATAATATGAGATGAGTTCATGTAAATGTAAGCTTGTCTGTTTGCCCAAGCTAAGCTTGGCTGGCTGAACAAAGTAGGAAATGGACGTGTTCCGTTTGGCGTTATGTTTTGGCTCTTTAGCATTTTGCTTGGCTATAAAGGGGGTGAAAGAAAGGAGTAACTAACTTAGCTACATTTAGCTGTTGAACAACAACAACAACATCATCATCATCATCAGTTCTTCATCATCCCTATCAGTTGACATGCATGTAAAGATGCAAGCATCAATGTCTATGAAAATGGGAACTTGTTAGGCCGTACTCCCTCAGCCCAAGTGGAAAAACCTACCGGCTAGGGTAAGGGAAGAAAAGGTAGAGGCTGCTCCATCATCATCATAATCATTTCATATCATATCATATCATAGGTCTTGGCATGGCAATCCTCTTTTAAAATTTTCCTCCAACAGTCAAGCTGGGGAATTACAGGGAATGGGGATTCGATTGAAGTTTGAACACAGGTAGAAAAATTATATTACCTGGTCTGGCATGGGTTGGCTCTGCTGGTCTCCCTATCTTGCATATTTACTAACTTGTCTTGCTCTTTTCCCTTCTCGCATTCCAATCCTCACTCAGTCTCGACACAGCGGAGGGAGAGGACAGAGCTCAGGAGGATCAGGAATCATTTAAGACGATGGATTGAATCGGTGAGGTTAAGAAAGCATGAAAATGATTTCACTCGCGTGGAAAAACTGTAATTTATTTTCATGTACACACGCTCCTCATATCGGTGGGTGCTTCATGGGATGAGTATGAGGATATGATCATCATCCAATTTAGTTAAACCAAGTGTGACCGCATGCGTTGTGGGTGTGAAGAAAGTACAAAAAGTATGCGCATGCTTGGTTGTGTGCAGCCTAGTGAAACGTTTTTTTTTTGCGAAGAGTTGAGGAAAAAGGAAGGAAGCGTTCCATGAAAAAATACTTCCACGCGGTCCATCATAAATTGGGATTTGGAGTTTTTTTTAATAGGAAAATTGCATGGTGGTGAAAATAGTGAATTAGTGAAATCAGTGAGATCTTGAATAGTGATGAAAGTGAACAAAGTGAAATGTGAGCTAATTTTAAGTGAACATGAGGATCTTCGGGAGAAATGTAGGTTTAGAGACTATTTCTTCTTGGTTTGGTCGGCATTAAGGCCCTGAGCCGGGATCGACAGCCACTGTTGTTGTTCCGCAATGCATTTACAATACAATTGGATTGGGATTTTGTTAATTAGATCAGTTTTTTGAAAGCCAATGGATTTTAGGGATTTTGATCCCGAATAGTTGGGAGGAAATGTGTAAGACTTGTTAAAACCAAAAATCCTTAACTAATTGTGATTCCAAAAGATGATTTTGTTTTGTTTGCACTTTGGATAATGCAAGTGATGATTGGGAAATTAGTTTGTTATTCCTCTTCCTCCATGCTTGATGAGTTGAACAGTGGAGGAGTCCTCTCTGAAAGTTGCAAGAGGGAAGCCACAGTTCGGAAAAGGCCGGAAGCTGGTCGCCCCGAGTGGTGACCGGAGCCTTTAGGAAATTTCGATGACGGAGGGGGGAAGGGGGAGAATGATGATGCAACGTTGTTGGCGTCACCTCCCGTCATCATCATCCTCACCAGCGTCTCCATCAGTCTCTATAATAATACTCATCCATCTCGTCCTCCTCGCTGGGAGTGTGTTCACTAGCAATGGGGAGGTTAGTAGTCGAGAGCAGCGTCTCATTCGACGGACCTCCTCCTCCTCGAGAAATGTGGACATGCGGGTGGAGTTCGAGGTGGAGGAGGGTCTCCCCGCGGGGACGTTCGTGGGACGCCTCCCCACAAGACCTGACTACACCTACAGGTTTAATGAGAACGTTGACAAGTTTGTGCTAAATGGGACGACTGGGGAGATCCGCACTTCCAAAGAGATTGATAGGGAGGCACTGAGCACGGATAAGTTTGACCTGGTCGTGTTGTCCAGTCAGCCAACCTATCCCATAGAAGTACGAATCGTGATCAAGGATAGGAATGATAATGCTCCAGTGTTCCCGGAAGCGGAAGTGAGTGTCGCGTTCCCTGAAAGTGCCAGTGCTGGAACCAGGGTGTTCCTGGATACGGCGGAAGATCTGGATGCGGATGAGAATGGGGTGACGACAGACTACAAGATTTGTGATGGGAATGAGGATGAGCATTTTCGACTTGTCGTAACCACCAACCCCAGTGGGGAAGCTCCATTCCTCCATTTGGAGACCACGGGGAAGCTGGACAGGGAGACCAAGCCGTTTTACAGACTAAACATATCTGCCCAAGACGGTGGGAATCCTCCCAAGCAGGGATACATGATTGTGAACGTGTCAGTGAATGATGTGAATGACTTCCAACCAGTTTTCAGCCACAGCCAGTATTCCGTGTCGTTGAATGAGAGCGTCTCAATTGGAAGCTTTGTTCTCCAAGTGACGGCAACTGACAATGATGAAGGGGTGAATGCCAAAATTACATATTACCTCTCGGAATCAGAGACACAGTTCGCAATTGATCCAGAAACAGGCGTCATCACCACCTCTCAACAACTTCTCAACTGTCAACAGAACTGTCCGCAAGGTCAGCAACGTAACTGTCCAAAGAGTTGCGTGTTCACTGTGTTTGCCAGGGATCACGGGATTCCACGGCAAGAGGGGAGGACATATGTCAATGTCAATCTGATCGGCTCCAATCACGCTCCCGTCATCAAATTCCGTTACTTCCCACCCACAGCCAGCACTGCCAATGTATTAGAAACGGCAACGAACGGGAGTGTCGTGGCCGCTATCTCCATTGTGGATCTGGATGAAGGGCCGAATGGGGAGACGAACGTTGAGATTGTATCCGGGAATGAACGCCAACACTTCAGATTGGAGTCCACCCCCTCCTTTCAACTGATACGAACGAATGCCATTTTGGACCGGGAAAAGGTTCCCACGTATAATTTGACCATTACCGCCATTGACAATGGGACTCCTCCATGTAGCTCAACTACCTACCTGATTATTGAAGTGAATGATAATAAGGATGCGGAGATCTCCTTTGCAAAAACGGAATATTCTGCAATCCTTCGGGAAACTGTCCCTGTCAACACCTACGTTGCCAGTATCACTGCCACCGAGGATCACATTGTCACCTCAAAATCCCCACAAGTTATCTACTCCATCGTTTCCGGGAATGAGCGTATGTGGTTTCACATTGATCCCAACACGGGTCTCCTTACAACAAGAGCTCCGCTGGACAGGGAGCAGCAGGGGACGGTCCGCCTCAAAATTTCCGCAAGGGATGGTGGACCATATCCGAAATGGGCTCATGCTCAAATCAAGATCACGATTTTGGATGAGAATGATGAACAGCCTCAATTTTCCGAGGAGACTGTTCAAGTGACCCTGTCAGAAAATGTGGCACCTGGAACCCTTATCACGACCCTCAGTGCCACGGACCATGACCAGGGCACAAATGGATCTGTAATCTATTCCATTAGCCCCGTCACCCGTCTCAGATATTCGGACACGTTCCATATTGACTCCAGCACTGGGAAATTAACCAACGCAGTAAGGTTTGATCGTGAGACTAGATCCCATTATGAAATCCAAGTGATCGCCAAAGATCAGGGGACCCCGGCATTGTCTTCAACTGCCTCAGTCCTGCTCACCATCTCCGATGTGGATGATAACAAGGCCAAGTTTTACCCCATTGAGTACTTCATTACCATCACTGAGGAAACCCCGGTTGGTCAAAGTATTGGTCAGGTGCTTGCAAAGGACCTAGACGAGGGTGACAATGCCATAATCAAGTACAAACTGGAGCCTCCAGCAACCCCATTCTTCGCCGTGGAGGAGAAAACCGGAAAGATAATTTTAAAGGCGAGCCTTCGGGGTATTAAAACAAAGCAGATCCACATTCAAATCTCAGCACTTGGAAATGACGGAAGGAAAAGTGATGAGAACGCTGCTGTTGAGGTGTTAGTGGAAAGCAGTGGAGTGCCAAGTCATTTGAAGTGTGCTAAGGACACATACACCTTCTCAATTACCGAGGATCTTGGACTAAAAAGTGGCTCTTTGGCGGAGCAAAGGGTTGTCGGCAAAATAGAATTGGACACGAGAACCACCAACTTTTCTCATGCGAGTGGAATACGATACTCCATCATTGATGGAGACTCCCGTGGGATATTTGCAATAGAGGATAGTTCTGGCATGCTCAAAGCAGTGAAGGAAATTGACAGGGAAGTGGAAGATTTTTACACTCTCACCATTTTGGTACGGAAGGGGCTTACTCATGGAAGCTGCTTCGCTCATGTGAAAATTTTGGACTTGAATGACGAAAAGCCAACTTGGGATTTGAGCGATGTCAACGCAGTGATCGATACGAATGCCCCAATCGGGTATGAAATCCTTGTCGCAAGGGCAGTTGATAAGGATGATGGGAGGAATGCTCAAATTGTCTACACCCTGTCACGAAACCCTGATAACATCTTCGCCATCAATTCTACCAACGGGTTAATATCCTTGGACAAGTCGATCCGGGATCGACTGGATATCCAAGTGGATCTGGAGGTCAAGGCCAGTGACAATGGGACGGAGCCACTCTCCTCCAAGCAAGTTTTCCATGTGAAGATCATTCCGGTGAATGAGCATACCCCCGTGTTTGAGCACTCCTCATATGAAACGTCCCTCCCGGAAAGTACCCCAGTCAACACAAGGTTCTATGTTCTGATTGCCAGTGACCCTGATACTGGTTTGAATTCCCAATTAAGTTTCGAAATAATCCAGGGGAATGCTGCTGGAAAGTTTGGAATCTTCCCGGATGGAGCTCTCTATGTGAAATCCAGACTGGATAGAGAAGATCAAGACTATTACTCCCTAATCATTCAAGTTAGTGACCAAGGGCAACCCCAAAGGTCTTCCGTGACTTCCGTCGTCATCCACGTTATCGATGAGAATGACCAACCCCCAAAGTTCACCAACTCCACGTTTACATTCACCATCCCGGAAAATGAAACCAGGGGAACCTACGTAGGGAAAGTTACGGCAACGGATGGGG
Organism: Pseudosinella alba; assembly: GCA_034700485.1. NCBI lineage: Eukaryota > Metazoa > Arthropoda > Collembola > Entomobryomorpha > Entomobryidae > Pseudosinella > Pseudosinella alba. The sequence goes on from JAQIXQ010001030.1 coordinate 15,996, forward strand.
ACATTGGGAGAAATGCGGAGTTGAGCTATTCCCTCTTGACCGGGAGTCAAAATGAGAAGGAAAGTGGTTTCGAAATTGACCCCAAGAATGGATACATCAAAACAACCAGATCATTTGACAGGGAGAAATTGCTCCATCAGACCGGACAGGCCTTTCTCACCATGGATGTGATCGTTCACGACAATGGGGTGACACGACTCAAGGATAAGGCACAAGTTGTGGTTCACATTACCGATGTAAATGACGAAACCCCAAAGTTCTTGAAGTCAGTCTACATGGCTCAAATATCGGAGGATGCCGTGGTGGGCTCCCAAGTAGTGCGGGTGACTGCCTCAGACATTGACGAGGATCTGAATGGTGACATCATTTACTTCATTAAGGATGGGAATGATGGGGAAGCCTTCAAAGTAGATATGACCACAGGGAAAGTAACCCTGGAAAAGCAACTTGATCGAGAAGCTAGTGACAAATACAGGCTGACAATGGTCGCCCAAGATATGTCTGAACGGAACCCGCTCAGCTCTGAGGTCTCAGTCATAATTGAAGTACTGGATGTAAATGATTGTGTCCCAACCTTCGCATCCATATTTACTAGGTAAGAACTCTTCCAATCCATTTTATTCATTGTCATTGCTTTTAGTAAATGTGAAAGCATAGTTAGAATTGAACTTAACTAATTGGCAGGATTAGGAACGGTGAGGACGGCAATGACAGTGTCGTTGTTGGGAATCCCCACCTGCAAAATAAGATGATATTGTATTAAGATAACTACTCTTAAAAATGGTAATTAGGATTGTCGAAGAATATTTTAATAAATAAAATGCGCTACCGATTCCATTGTATCTTCTTCCTCGAGTTTGGTACCCTTGTACCAGAACGAGTATGTTCCGAACGGAGCCAGAAATGGATTCTGTAAAGAGTCAATAATTTAATTTAGAAATGAAATATGTTAATGATATGTCAAACCAGTTAGGAAGGGATGCTGGAAGTAATATATGCTTGTAAAATTAGACTTGACTTACTGTATGGTGGAACATGTCCATCAAATATTTCATATGAGTTGTGCGTGGGATCCTGTAACACAGAATTATCTCTTGAAAATGCACGACCCCAATGTTCACTAGCAGGTGACTTTCTCCCTGATGCTGTAACAGTCAATATATCATATAACCATTAAGTCAGTAACTTGATTAAAAAGTCACTTAAAGTTTAAAAAAAAATATCTCTGTCGAATGAGTTTAAGTACAAATGAGTCAATTCCAGCCAAAATATTATATTTTCCCTCGACAGAACATAACTAGAGTATTACCTGTGAAATATCCTCGAAGCAAATGATGCATCCGGAGGTAACGCCATTTATTCCAGCCATTTTCCTCCTTGTCCAATTCTCCCAATGGTTTGAAAAGCTTAATAATCCCAAACAATTAAGTATCATGTCAACGTTTTCAGATTAACCAACCAAACAATACTCCTCAGACAGAGATACTCAGAAATAATAATTTAGAATAAAAGTGGCCAACTTAAATAAGTGCTAGTCAATTACCTGGAAATTAATTTTAATAGATGATTTTGGCACTCAAAATCAAACCAAGGGATAAATTAATTGTTGGATTGACAAATGTCCCAAATTTACTTCTCCAAGCGTCTCTTCCTATCCCCCCTTTTTTATCCGGCACTAGAGTATTTTGGTTCAATGCAAGCAAATTTTTCCTAAATATGTATACCCAGTTGATACATCAAAAAATAGAAATGATTGTTCCACTCCATCAGTTCAAAGTCCGAAAAAAGCATTTTCTCCATAATCAAGACAATCATGTAATGCTGTAATGTCTTAACATGTCAAAGTCACGCTGTAAGTGCGTCCCTTATCATTATCATATTAATCAAGCTAACATTTCTTGTTGTACCCCTTCCATTATTAAGAAAGTTAATATAAAATTTATGACGTTCGCGGATTCCACGGTAGATTTCGCCAAAAATTTGCATACAGGTGTAATTTGGGGCGTAGACTACGAATCCGTCGAGAACTACTGTCGTCCGGGGGGTACATTTTGAATTAAATGCAAAAAACCGATTTTTCCCGCCAAA
>JAQIXQ010001031.1:0-18079 GCA_034700485.1 Pseudosinella alba
GATATCAACAATTTTTCACGCAACCGTGATTATATCCAAGAGAATGCCATGGAGTCCAATTCCTAATTTTGAAATTTGAGGGGGGGAAAGACTTCTCCAGTCTCTAACGGTGTTAGAGTGTCCTTGACAGGAAATATAAGCTCATCACGAAGAGCCATATCTGCACTAAATGTGAGTAATATTGAAATGAATATGCGCATGTAGGGAATTTCTGTAGCGAAATACTTAATTATTTTAAAGTGAAAAAGTAAAATCATTAAAGCCTATTAATTTATTCCAGCATTCCTTAAGAGATAAACATAATCGTCTTTGAGAGGGGAAGCCGTCAAGCAAAAGCTGGGCGAAAAATACCCGGGCTATTACATTGTAAAGGAGAATGCAGGGGAGAACCTTGTCGAGAAGTCGCTGACTTGGGACGATATCTATCTGACACATTGACTGAACAACTTCCCAGAGGTAGCTATGAGGGACCTTGCTGAAGGCTGTGGGAAATAGAAAAAGATGCAGAAAGCTGTCTTCAACTAGGCATGGATTAAGAAATGGGAGGGGAACGGACACATAATTTTGACGGCGGGATTAATACGAGTATACTCGTATTATGCCAAAAGATTGTGATTAGCCGATGTAAAAAATTTAAAGGGCCTGTTGATGACGTAATTCCATCAGAATGATAGCTCAGTTGGTGGTGCGCAACGACCTGCGAGATGAAATGATGCCAGTAATGAAGGATGACAACAGCAACAGGGTTAAATGAATATTGGAACGGTGGCCGGCTAAATATGATGAACGACAGCAGACTGGTACGTATTAGGATTGAAAACTAAAAAATGATGCATATTTTATTAATTAATATAGAATGGGCGTCAGAAGGACCAGGGCTTGGCTATGGCCAGATCCGTTTCGGACACTCTTGAACTATACATGTGCCTAGTAGTCAAAGCAAAATACATGGGAAGGATAGGGATGGTGATATTCCATCTTAACTTCGTTATTATTTCTATATGGTTTTATACTGGGTTCTTGGTAACCCAGTACTAGTACAGATATACTGCGTTAATAAAAACGGGAGGATCACCATCCTTATCATTCCCATGTATTTTACTTTGACTACTAAGCACATGTAAAATTCAAGAGTGTCTGGAAAGGATATTAGGCTTTGGCTATAGCCAAGCCCTGAGAAGGACAGCCCTTAAAATACAACTTAAAACTACTCCGCTTCAACAACTTCTACGTCCTTGGCGGAGGACAAAATCTCAACTACAATTAGACAACCCGATTTCAGATTCTTACTTTCCAATTTCTGAAGCTGAACTTAACTAAATAATGGTAAGAATTAAGTAAATGTAGTATGCGTAAATATAACTATATGTGTACATAGATAATTATATGATTGTATATGCATAAATGTGTGACATGATATTGATAAATGTATTCATTAGACAGGCATAAATTAACTATGTTTCATTCTTTCTCTTTCAGGTTGACAATGAAATGACAAAAAAGGGCCTACGCGTGGATATCGTCATAATACAAAATAGGCAAGTCAAACAATGTATGTCTATTTAAACCTAAACTTGCATTTAAAATGTAAATGATAAGATGTTGATGATATGATAATCATCTTGTCTTTGTAGATTCATGACTTCTGGCTGGGCACAATGCGATGTCTTGACGAGAGACTGATGATGATGCTGACGATGATGAGATATGACGATATGCTGTCTTTTCCTTATCATCTCGGCCGGTCCTTTCTTCCTGGGCATGATGGTGATTGGGGATGAAGTTGTAGCAACGTGGGAAATCCTTATCCCAGCGTGTTGACTGGTGTGGGTTGCGCTGTTGCTGCTGCTGGGATGTGTCCTGATGAGGTGATATGGCTTGGCTCCTGGGATAATCTCGGGGCTGAGAACTCATGGCATCTTCGACCTTGATCCCCAGGACCTAATAATAACCCCCACGCCAGTACAGCCGAAATAAATTGGCACTAACCAAACTAATATATACATATTTCATACGAGTATGGTAATAAGTAATATTGTTGTTCCAATAGTTGCAATCTTGATATGTGACGATTTTAACCGATTATAAAATGATATATTCAATTCCTGCTAATTAACAAAACATTTCTATGCCAGTTGATATAGGAACACTGGCTATTGTTCTATTCTCATAATAGCACTATATCTACAAGTATATCTACAAGTCCACAATTTCCTCTGTTTTAAAAAGTATATAAATAGCGGTGTATTGATCTATGAACCTCTGTCAACTCTAATCGTAAAGGTTTAAGGTGAAATTGGTGTTGAAATGGAAATATGATGTCTGCATTCAGTATTGAATTTACTAATGAATAAAAATTATCTTTCGTCGTAGACAAAATACTTATTTTCCTGGATATTTTTTTCTTCGTTTGTGAGCTTGTTACATTTCAATTTTATCTGTCTTGGCACAATTAGGCAATTACACAACTAAAAATATTTTCCCTTCCATTGATGATATCAACCCGGTTTCAGTAGCACTTGCGTGAATGGAATGAATGACAAGGATCTTTAATAAAACAAAATAAAATGAAAATAAAAATGAAACACAAATTACAATTTAAATACTTGTAATCGACAGAGAGAGAAATCATCGCTATCGGATTGATTGGGTTTTAAGTTTATTACACATTTGATGTAGCTCTGACCTAATTTGGAAACATAGGCATGACCAACTTTAGCTCCATAAACCACAACAGCATTATCAAGTTATTGAAGCCAACTGCCACAAACTTAAAAAATCTTCGAATACACCACCGCCGAGTTTAGCCTCTTCATCTCCCTCCAGTAAATAAGAATGATCCACATGACCCACCCACTTACAATTGCTGAGCCCGGTACAAAAGCATATCGACAGACAAGTCCAATGGCATAATTTACTGTTGTTGGGCAAGGCCTTAGCACAAAATATCCTCCTTCCCTCGGCGCCAAACTCTTCACAAACTTGGATAAATAGGGAGCCACCCTGGAATCGATGAGCTCATAAAATCCCATCTCAACCCGGGGCCCAAGTAGCGAAGGCGACACCTTCCCCGACATGTACGACCAAATCTGAATAGCCCTCGGGATAAACAAAGGAAACAGCACACCGTCCGCTCAAAATCGAACGAGTTGCAAATGAAGATATCACAGTACAGTTGGGTTCCTCCACCGAATTATCTGATCACATTGAACGGAATCCCCGTAAGAAGATGTACTTCTTATTTGCCATCACCAGACATTGTCCATGAAGCCCGTCTCGGTATGGTAGGAAAACTCTCAAATATTACTCCTTCGTTTTAATAAATGTGCAATTAGTCGCCGCTGCAATTGAGGCATATAATTTTAAAAAATGGTCGCGATGATAGATGTGGATTGTAATCGTTCTCAAGTTTGATGGTGTTCAATCCCATATAAATGTTTTTTTTATTAAGGAGCATGTAGCCTGCAGCAATAGCTAGTAATTAATTATTGATTTGATGGCGTAGTCAGAATTTGTCAAGGAAGTTAATTGTTGGCAGTCCACTGCCTCCAGTCGAGGTTCCTCAAGGATGATATACGGGCCCTTGTTCATACCCGCTGGAGCTGGATGGAAGACGACATTCCTCTCCTAAAACGGATATTTTGGAACCAGCGGGAGCTTAACCTGCCCTCATCAGATAGATCAGGTTTGGTAACAAATGTAAGGTTGAACTTTGTTTGAAGTGTGGAGAACATTAGGACATCCGCTAAAATGCAAGTGGGCAAAAGTTTATTGAATTTGACGGGATTCCATTTCTGGCTCCAAGTAATCTGAACTGAAAATTCCAGACTTGGAGCTTTGGGATTTAAACCACGCCCATCCACTAAAAAACTTTTGCAGTTTTAGTATGGACAAAGGTCTTTTAATTTTATTGCAGGGAACAATCCCATCCTTATCTGCCTTGTTATACAGGTAAAGTTTATCATATTGCTGGATGACAAAAGTAGCAAAATATTCCAAAAGTATCCCCATCAAAGAATATTAGTGCCACATGGAATGTTTCAGAACCCGTTTGAGTCAGTAGGTATTTGCTGAATTGCTCAACAAGCTTGTTTGGCAGTGATATCTGCTCAACGTACACCAGGAATATAGACTTATCTGAATCATCATGTCCTGATCCACTTATAGGCTTGCCTGTTGGCTTGAATGTAAGTAGGATGAAGAGTGGACAGGGATCGACCATATTTCATGAAAATGTTTTGATAGGTTGATGATCCCCGATGATGACCACCTAAGAATACCTCCCGGTCATCATTTGCGGAGGTATCCCAGGTTAAAAAATCCCACCTCATCTCCACGTTTGTTATCATGATAGCAATAAGAATTTGATCGTTAGAGGGCAAGAGGAAGTTTGATATATCAATCGGGGTGGAATTGGATGTTATGTACTATGTAGTAGAGGGAACCGATATTGCCAAAAGAAAGTGGAAACAAGAAGAGGGAAGTGCGAGTTATGAAGAGTTGGAAAATGCGCTTCTCGAATGGAATGCAACCCTTCCATGATTCCTCACACCTCAGGAAACCCACTCTCAGAAATATGAACTAAGTTTCTGAAGCAACCTCCGCCCTACCACAAACTGAAGTACAAATAGATCTTGGTTCAAGACATTATGTCCATGACACGTGGAAAGGAGGAACATTTCTCGCCAAATGAGATACGGAAATGTGATGCAGATACCATTTTGCCAATTCGCCAATTGGTATCTACATCTACCTTGTAAATCAATTTCCCATTCATCGATTTTGACTACATATATGCAACATCAAGTTTGAAATACAACTCATTTTGCTAACAGGTTGTTGGTATTGGTGATGCGTGCCGAGCATATTTAAAGAGAGCATATTTGAATAATTGGACGCATTTTTTGGGTTGAGAAAAATAATAAAATCGTCTCAATGTATAATATGTCTATTGTAGGAGTAATTAGCAGCTTCATATTGGGATCAAATCGAATCAATACTGTGAATTACTGGAATAAGTTTTTAGTATAAACTTGGTAAAGTTAAATTTCAAAATTACCTTTGTTCCGGACGCATTCCCTTGTGTCAATTTTATTTTCCTTCTTCAGTTCGTAACTTATTTATTGACATTTCTGAGGTTGATCCAAACATTTGAGTCTTGCTCGTTTACATATTTTCACCATGATGTCACATAAAACATGCTACAATCATCATCCTACAGATATCCTCACTCCCGAATAATTGATAACCTGTTCGAATTCTATTCCGAACCGAGGACGAGCTTTTAACTACCATCACCATCACATTCACAATTGATCACATAACTATAAGCCCTTTTGCCATAAACCTAAAGCCATATTCATCATTCCATCGGCGCCGGGAAGTGTGGTTAACGGAAAAGCGCATACAGCGGGAATTTGTGCAACTTTGATATCAACCAGAAATGATGAATTCGGATTAACTTCTTCTTGGTTCTTATCGCTGGGGTTTCGTTCTTACATATTGTAGTTTTGAGCAGATCTCTGTTCCTCTGCGTGAGTTGCAACAGACGAATTAAAAGATGGATAATACCTCCCCCAACTTTGCAGAGTTCCATGAAATTAAACAAATTACAAAGGCTTGGAGAGACCTGCAGACCAGCAAGCACAATGAATGTATGTGCACCATAATTTCATTTGAACTTGACAGTGAACTTGGGAACCATTTTACTATTTTTCTGCTCCACTCCGAGCTGTCGGCGAGCTGAAGGCAAATCGGGTATTCCGTCGAGATTCCACTCATCAGTTTCAAAGGCATATAGTCAATCTTAATTTATTACATGGCATTTCATGCAATATAATAAACTCAAAACTAATATGGTCATCCTTCCAGTCATATCCTTCATGGCTTCACAGTCCTTTCATCTAATATTATATAGTCCACATTCATGAACCTGGAGCATGTTGGCGTTTATGTTACAACAGAAACATCAAAATGCTCACATAATAAAATTGATATAATTTAATATCATTGAATAACATTTTAATTTAGAGTTACACAGTTACACTTACACTGTCCACACTTGCACTGTTGGTCCAAGCACATTATGTAGAGTTATTGCTCAATACAAACTATTGACACGTAGCATAATCATATACTTTCAGACGATATTGTTTCTCATTTGGCTATTTCGCGGAAACACTAATGGAGTTAATTTCATATGAATTTCTCCCTCACATTTTTCTGTGGAATTGAATACAGTCATAAATTAAAAACAGTAGGCATTCTTCCATTCATCCTTTCTGACTCTGATCAAGTCAGTATTTTATATTACCATTGTCTTCATTTTCGATAATTATGAATTTATTTCAATAAAATATGTCAACTCGTTTTGGTGGACATTTTTTCAACAAATTGACATTGCCATTGCCAACTTGGTGTTCGGACTGATATGAAAATTGAGGTGCTCTATAAACCGTGACATTTTCAATAATTTGCGTTTGAGTTCCGTTTTTGAATCCACATAAGTTGAAACGAATTGGGAATGAGCTAAAAGTAGAGAGGACGTTCATCCCGACTGGCGTAGCAACAACTTTGAAATATCAAAGGGTATGTCATTTATCCATGTATAATCTACTTATTTCCCCCATTTTGAACAACATAACGACACCTGCTTGTGAGCAGTTGCCACTGGACTAACCAATCACAATATAGGTAGTTGAATATAGACGTTGTTCATGTAGACTTTTCATAATATGCAAAAACGCGAATCTTGATTTGAAATAGTGCCATATATTTACGAGAAAATAACTTTGAAAGCTGTCATACAATTACAGTTTAAAAGATAAACCATTGCAATGTACCGACACGCATTTTACTAATATACGCCCTCCTCTTAGGAACATAATTTTTAGAATGCATCACATCATCACATCATTTCGATAAATTTTATGATATATTCATTCTTCATTCACTTAAGTAATAAAAACAATCGAAATATTTAATGACTTGAATATCATTTTGTGTGAAAATTAAGGGTGATAAGTTCTCTTACATCCTTAGATGGACAAAACCATTTTTTGCACATGTAAGAATTATCGTCATGCCAAAATGTAGCCTTACGCATAATGATTGCGTTTATCTCTATTCAAAGACTCATTATGAGATCACATCTGCCTATTCTCATTATAGGGATTAAATTAAACCAAAAAAAGATTGATTGCTCCTAACTTTAAATATAAAGTTTTCTTTAGTGATATATTTTGATATGTATTCAATTTTACTACTTCAAAACCTTAAAGCAAAAATTAGCTAAATTTTTATTCAAAGATTTGTTCAATATAATATTCATTTTTCTAATTTAAGCCTCTCTCTTGTATAGGCGCACAGCTCAATAATTATCCTCTCCCTCAAAGCACCTCAATATATGTCATACACAATCTCGATCCTATTGCATGCACTCATTTAAAATAAATTTGGATGGTGGCTGGTGGCTGTGGGTATTATTTCTTTCCCAATGAATATTTTTTGTTTTTAATTTTTGAATAATACTGAATGTGTAAATATATTTTTAAAGTTAACCACAATGTCGAAGACAATGTGATGTACATTTGTACAGTTTTTATTTTATTAAAATCTCACCAGTACACACTAATTCGGGATCGAAAGAATTAGTGGAACTTCTACCATCGGTCCCACCGTATACATATACTGCACTGTATATTGGTGGGCGTGAGTTCAGGTAAACAAAATACCTACTTACCTGATGTTCTGTAATATACGCTGTGTAGTATTTTCTGAACAATATACTGCTGAAGATCTTTGATTCTACTTTTTCCATGTTGGCCATCATTCTTCAACATTTCTAATCAATGATGGGTCCTGATGATGATACTCCTGTGGTTGTCGTCGATGAGCTCCTGACCTCCGCCCAACATGCTTTGACAGCCGGAAGAACTGTCAAGGAGATATCATCAACATTTGAATCCTTTTATGATGAAGAGACAATTCATGACTCAAGAGCCCTTCTTTTAAAATTTATGGAGAAACGATCAAAACGGGTGGCGGATAAGAAGAAGGATCTTGCTGACATCCTTGAATATATTGTAAGGAAAGATTGGAATGGGAACTGGAACGGCAAGATAATCAACTTTGCGGCCGTCAATTTGGCTCTGGTTTGTCCAGTAGTCTCTGGACTTGGAGATGAGATGCAACTGCGATCAGAAATATCGGAATTGCGCAATAAAGTTGACACATTGTCCCTTGCTGTAAATGAGTTTAGGTCGATTTCGACCAATGTAATAAGCGCTACGGACAAGCTAATGAGCGTAATTGATAGAAAAACTCCTCAAAATATCCGGAAACCAACATATTCGCAGGCAGCCGCCTCAGCACCACAAGGAAAGACTAATCTCTCCAGGGTCACGACTCCCGTGTCACCGCCCATTTCACAAAAGATAGCAATCAAGCAACTGCAAAGGACAGCTCAGCACCCAACGACCCATAATGAACATAACTGGCGGACGCAGACTTATAAAAAGCGTCCCACTCGAACCCAAGCTGTGATTGGGCAAAATGAAAGCACGATAAGAACCGTTCCCAAAACTCGACTCGGAACCCTGTTTGTCTCCAGGTTCGCCCAGGGTGCCACTTCAGCGGAAGTGGAGGGTTTTGCGGATGAAATTCATGAGGATTTTAAACTCAAATCCGTAGAATCAAAAACATATTTAGACATTTAGATTGAAAACAGGGAGGAATTCCTCTGGAATGGATAATAACCGTAACTATGGGAATGGCGACCTTGGCGCAGCAAATAAAAATTCAAAAGATATCCACCAATCAGAAAATTTGCTTCCCCATTATTAAAATCATCATCATTAAGGGGAATATAATATTTTGTATTTTGCAAAACTTTCATTTCCCAGTGGGGAATTCCCACCCTGGAATACCTGAAATGCCTACCTAATATAAGGCTATGTCATTGATCAGACGATATCATGGGGTCGGGGACGACCCAAAACAAAAGCAAACTAAAAGCAAAATTTTGCTTTCCATATCCGATCCGATCCCTACCATATCTTCGCATATAGTTATCTGAAGGCTCACTGTCCGAATCCCTTGCTAAATAGTTGGTAACTTGCTACTCCTCACATGTTGTGGCTTGAGAAATTTGAATGAGTTGTGTTTATTTTCCAGGAATTGTCCTCCTCAACAAAGGCGAAATATGAATGGGTAGTATGCGTAGGTGGCTAGATAATGCGCAGTTATTAGCAAATATGGTAGAGTTCGATAAAGCCCAATAATGACAACGAAAATGAGTTATTCCTGGGTGGGGAAGTGGTCACAATTATACTCGCTTGTGTTTTATTATCAAATTTAAAAAAAAATGATTTTAAAATTACGGGAAACATGATATGGTAAATATTTATTCCGCGTTCAGCACCCCAAAAACAACGCAGCCCACCTCCCTCTTATTCCGCTTCTGGAAGGGCCTCCTATTCCTCCTCACAGCCTTGTCCCCAATCCCCTTGATCCCCTTGAAGGCAGCCACATCCCCCAACTTGACACTCATGGGTTGTTGGAGAACCACCCACTTGACCACCTGCCTGCACGAGGGGGTTGTCATAGAGCCGTGATAGGTGCTGGCCACATTGGGATAGGAGATCCACGGGGTGAAGTCCAGAGTGCTCTTGACTGTCACGTTACTCCCATATTCTGAAATATAGTCCAGTTGCTTGAGTAGGGGATTGAGGACGGGGAAGACGGGGGGATGGGTGGTGACCTCCGACCTATTTCCCTTACTGTTGCTGCTGCTGCTCCCATTCACAACCCGGAGGAGCATGGATATGATAAGCACAGCATCCTTCTGATTGCTCACAAGTGCCTTATCAAGATTGGGCTTATCAGATTTGTAATGGAGGAACTGGACTTCCATCGCTTCCCTCACACATGGCTCTGTTCCATTCCCGGATGCGGATACGGCTTTGACACAATGCTCAGCCCCGCCCCAGGCGTCCTCCTTCCCCCAGCGGAACTTCACACTGTCCAGGGTATAGAAGCCCCCACGGCCCCCATCACTGCTGCTGCTGGTGGTCAACTCCACCACCTTGTCCTTCTCCAGGAAGCGGGCTATCACGGTGTGGCCATCATTCTCCAGACTGAACTTCCCCTTGTAGAGGTCCCCATCCAGGAAGAGCTCCTTGTTGGGGAGGAAGGACTTCACTTGGCAGAGGGGGAGGTTGATGGGGGACTGGAACTTCCCGGATTTGCAGATGGAGCCCCAGTGGGAGGAGGAGTAGCCACAGCACTTGTTGGAGGAGGAGTAGCAGAAGGTGGTGCAGGGATTGGGGGTGGGGCTATTGGGGTCGGGCTCAGATTCAGGAAATTCCTCTTTTTGATGGTGGTTGGGGTAATCTGCTAGGTCGTCTTCGTCATCCTCCTGAAAGTAGTCCTCGATATAATCTGTGTAATCTTCAGCAAGAGTCAAGTCTGCATTTTTCTCAATTTCGCTATACCATCCACCTGCTTTAATTGATGATATCGAAATTGATGAAGTAGCCGTCACTAACGCACTTGAAAAAATGAAAATGACTAACGTTGGATTCATTGTCATTGAATTTAATTATATTATAATTACAGGTAACAGGGATGCGTAATTTCGTAATGCCTCCTTTAATTCAAGGGCTACTACGAAATATGAAGGTGCGTGCGAGAATACGTCTGGTGAGAAATGAAACTGAAACTGACCGCACCAAAGCCTAGGCTTATGCCAGAAACATAAATAAAATGAATTTTAGATATTGTGCATTTGTCATGCAAATAGCAGAGAAAGGTAAAATAGCATATAAGTTGCAGGTGCTTTGTCGAAGGTCATTGGCATAGTAGTTTTGGGACTCTTATTTTTAGGATTGCTATTATGGGATGGGATGGGATGGGAGGACGGAGAGGAAACTTACTTTTGGGCGAGGAAAGGTAAAATGGGCTTTGCACTTGGATTCCCGTTAGGTCCACTGCACCTGAGAGCATCGAAGGTGCTACTAAGATGATGATGATGATGATGATGATGGTTGTGTCGATCATAATATGATGATATTATTATGCCTCTTTTGTTCCAGTTTAGTTCAGTCCATCGTTAAATGTAAGGCCAAACAAATACTCGTACAGTGCCATGTCAACATTTTCCATATCATAATATCATTTCATAAATTCATTTTGCTTTTTAAGACCCACTTTGGTCATGTAATACAATACTGGTAGTCACATATTAAGCTCTCCTAAAGAATGGCAGATATTACTGCAATAAAATGCTTACTTGCTCACTTGCTGTAATGGCTTAAGTACGTCGTAATAATAACAATAGCATCACCGCTCAATTCATTAGTCCTCCTTCGTCATTCTTATGACCGATCATCAATTTTATTGAAAGCTGCTCTCACTCTCTCATGCCGATATGCGCATATTGGAATTCACACTCTTGTCATTCGCTAAGAAATTGCCAGAGTAAAAATGAAAATGATGATGGATATCATCTAAAGTTCCATTCTCCTTCTCATTTACCTCCTTCATATTTCTATAAGCAACATTACTTAGCATTTATAGTTGTCCTTGTAGTCAGTCTTGCCATATCATGGGATTACTTGCTTTTAAAATTCATGGCTCTGAAGAACGGAAGCTCGTCCTTATGTTCAGTTCATGTATGCTTTTAAAATTTTAAAATAGATGACAGTATGATAGTCGCCCATATCCATAATAAAATATTTACATTTTTTCACGGCAAACATTTTTGTACATAAGTCATAATTCTGAGGCGGATATTAAATTGTTTGCTGAACAATATGGAATGGAATGCAAATGCAAACATATCATGCGACATTGAACAAGTTATTTGAGTTTAGTCATTCACACACGCACCGCTACCAAAGCTAATCAAACCATAATGGACAAGTTGCGGTTGTTGTGGATGCAGCAATAACATTGTTTACAAATGACAGCACTGCCTAATTGACATTGTCATCTGCACACCTCTCTCAAATATCATATCATTTTACTCCTCATTCCACCTTAATGGTATATTACGTAAAAATATGGGCCTCTCACACTTGAACTTATTGAGACCTTTTTATTTTTTAGTATACCTCACATAAATCAACAAATTAGTCTGAAAGTGAGGAAATGTTCATTTACCTTGATTTGGCTTGATATTATTAGGTAACTCATCCTTCCCTTTCTGTTGCAAAAGCATGAACACATAAATAAAAAATAATTATTGACTTTGACACTAAGTAACGTTTTAAAAATTAACGAGGGTTTTAATTGCTTTCAGTGTACATTTTTCTCCTTATCTCATGAAAAATCCTTTTTTCCTTCCTCTTATTACACTCGTGCGGAGTAATAATGACATGAGAATAAATAACCATTACTAGCACTATCAGCAGCATCCTCCCATTCACCAATATTGCCATTGCTAATGGGTTATGGGATGATGGGGTGGGAAATATGACATGACATTGATTTTTGTTTGATATTTTTAGTCACCTATAATATTTCCTTCAAATGATGTGATTAGATAATATGTAATGTTTCTGCAACTTTGCTAACATTTGCCAGGGATGGTTAAGGTGTTTAAAGATGAGTTAATTGAGGGTGATGCATATAAGAGGAGGATCAACTTTGCTCGGCTCATTGTCTTCCAGTTACAGTTGGGGTGGATTGCGAGCGTGCCAAGACCCGAAGTATTTCGTATCTGAAGTCAACTTAGTTTCCGGTGATTGTCGAGAGAAGCAAAGATGTGGGGCAAAGTAAGAATTCATTTTAATTTCCAATTTGGCTTTGATAATAAAATGTAAAGTTGAAGTTTTCTAATCAAATTATTATGGAAGTGACGTGAAGAAAATTTGTCGAAGGAAGACTAATATTAGCCATTTGATTATGATTTAGATTGTCATTACTTGGCTACCTCTCCTGGCAATTCTCCTCTCCTCATTACTTATGACTGGGTTGACGGAAGCCGGGTTCTACAAAGGATATCATCATGGAAGTTACGGAGGATATCACCGACCTGCTTACTATGGAGGGTATTATGGAGGGGGCTACAGGCCATATGGGGGCGGTGGGGGGTATTATGGAGGGGGCTATGGAGGGGGTTATGGAAGACCATATTATTCCGGTTGGGGGAGATAAAGTACATTGATTTCTGGTTGGTTTTGATTGGGATGGGAGGAATCTATTTGTGGAGAACATTAATGTTGCGTAGCTTTAATATTAAAATATTTCCAGGGAGAGCATGTTTTTAGTTTATAAACAGAACGTAACCGTTTTTTTTGTGCAATAAATTTCTTAAATATATAGATTGCGTGTCAGCATACTATATGGCGATTTATTTTATCAAGTCATTATAAGTTTTTAAGTCATTTTTAGTATTACACATTCAATCAATGATTTTTCACAGTAAGTGATATTGAGCAATGCGTTCCAATTGCAGCAACATAACGCAATCTTCAGACCAAATTAACTTCACATAATGTGACTTATCCCACGTCACTCAGTAGTAGAACCACTTCATCTCGGTCCAATATATTAGGATTTAATTTTGCATAAAACAGTGGAATCTCCCCAAATCTGTCCTTAATTGTAACGTCGGCTCCGTTTTGAATAAGAACAGCTACTCTCTGAAAAATGCTTCCTCTTCTAGCAATATAAGTAGCAAGATGCAGAGGGGTCATCCCATCCACGTCTTGTGCATTTATGCTAAGGTTATGTTGTAAGAAGTATTCTATGTAATTCACGGAACCGATCACCGCTGCACGGTGAAGACAACTTTGATTTTTTACATTTATCATATTAACATCTGCGCCAAGTGCGACGAGACGGGATATACACTCAATACTCTGATTTCCAGCAAGAGCAAACATCAAAACTGACCACCCCTTTGCGGAACTTACGACATTGAAATTGAGCCCAACCTCATCAAGCAGCGATAAGGTAGTCGCATTAAATTGAATGTTACTCAATGCCGCGTGTAATGGATAGGTCCCAGAGAAATATCCTGGTTGGTTGAATAACGCTGTCATATTTTTGGAAGTGATATACTTCGTAATGTCATGAAATTGGGAGAGGGTAAGAGTTGTCTTATGTGCAACAAGGGCATGCAAAAATGTAACATTTTGAAAAACCTTGGCCATGGCATCCGCACCATTCTCCACTAAATGTTTTATAATTTTCAAACAAATGCTTTTATCACCAGTGCATAATGCCGCCTTTATTAGCGGGGTCGTATGATGATCGTAAAGATAATTGACGTCAGCTCCAAGTTTGATAAGTTCCTTGACATCTTCTTCGTTCTTATCAACAATGGCCGCAATTAGATCCTCGTCCAGCCCCCTGCAAATTGAAAATGGGAATAGGAAAATTTAATAATTATCATTTGCAAAAGGGCACTAGATTATCACAAATTATCTTACAATTACAGGGATCACCTACTTTGCATTTTGAATCAACTGAATTATTTGATCTTTGTCCAGCACATTATTGATCCCCAAAAGATAAGCAAGTGGGGTATTTCCTTGTTGATCTTTAATGGTGCCCTTAGCCCCATATTGTGTTAAAACTCGAACAGTGTCTAAGATATTCCAAGATCTTCGATGCAAACTCAGAACAGCCAAGTGCAGGGGAGTTCTACCCTCATTGTCTTGAGCATTTATATCCAGCTTCAGCTGTACAAGATATTTTATGCCGTCCCGGTGACCAAATTGGGCGGCATGGTGTAGAGCGCTTTGGTTGAACTTATTTAGATGGTTTGCATTCACACCAAACTCCAACACGTAAGACAACAATGACACATTTCTCTTTGCCGAAACTAAATACGTCAATATTGAATTCCCATCGCCGTCAGTTATATTAAAATTTACGCCATTTTGAAAAAGCATTAACAAGATGGGGGCATCTACTTCAAAAATCATCACTGCTAACTGCAGTGGAGTAGCCATGCGAGATCCACCGGGTGTATTAAAAACGTATGACATATTTCCTAAGATGAGGTAGGTTGTGATATCGTCAAATTCGGTGAACGTCAGATTAGAAAGCAGAAGTGAGTGGAAGAATGTGCCTGTTTTAGATACGACATGCCCATCAGCTCCATTTTCAATCAAATACTTGATAATTTTCAGGCCACTGCTTTTGTTTTCTCTGGCTCGGGTCTCTTCTGCTGCTCGTATTAGGGGCGATTGAGCGAATTCGTTTTCGACATTGATATCAGCCCCAAGCATGAGAAGAAGACTAATGGCGTCCTCATCTTCTCGGTCAATTGCGTTAAACATCTTTCTCCCTAATGCTTTATCCTTTCTGCCCCTTGAGTTCATCCACTGCTTAGATTCATTATAATCGGAGCATTTATTCAACCGCTGATCAATGTCTGCCAAAGCATGAACATTGAAGTCTGTCACATTGTTAGAAAAATCATCATCGCCTGTGTGAATTCCATAAATTCCCAAAATAAAATTGCATTATTCGAGTATTTTTATAATGAATGTCATGAAAAGGGGTGGAATACAGTTCATTTGACGTCTGTTATTAGTTACCTTGGTCGTATCCATTCAATTCAGGAAGCGATCTCTGATCCCAAGTTGGATTTCGGAGTTCATTATCTCCCATTTTTAATATCCCCGATTCAGCCCTTGTTGGAATACTTGTCCGGTCGTCATCCAGAGCATTATTTTGACCATTGTAGGTTCTTTGACATTGAAAGAATATACAAGTTAAAGTTTGCTGTAGCAAATGCAGATAACAAAGTTGTTTTATTACATAACAAAATACCTTACATGATTGAAATTGTTAGCAGCGTTCCCAGAAGAATGATTGCAACTAATAACCATACAAACCGCACTAGGGCACTATTGCTTCGTTGGTCTGCACAAGCACAAGTAGTTCGATTCATTGATCCATTTATTTGTTTTAGCGGAAGGTGGAAAGTTGGTTGTTGAGTTTCGTCATTTGCTTCAATACATCCTGTTTGCGATTCATTTGGACACAATTTCTCAACCAATTCCGAAAAGGCTGGTCGCGTAACGGGATCCGTTGCCCAGCAACAAAGCATAATCGAATACATACCATCCTGATTGTAAATTGGTCGATCCAGCTTAATTAGCCCCTTCTCCAGCTTATCCAGAAAATTAAAGTCAAATGACTGGAGTGGATAATATGGTTCGCCACCAAGGGAGTATATTTCCCATAACAAAACCCCAAAGCCCCATACATCCGACTTTTCCGTGAATGTGGAATTTCGGAGGGATTCAGGAGCCATCCAACGCCAGGGAAGTGGTTCCTTTTCCTGTTTAACATATGTCTGGTAATCATAGAGTTGACGGGATAAGCCAAAGTCTGTAATTTTTGCTACTTTCTCTGCGGTTAGAAGAATGTTTCTTGTGGCAATGTCCAGGTGAACAATCTGTGAATAAAATTGGTAATTAATAATTTAATGAACTTAAGCAAATACATTTTTATCTGCTTGATGCCTTACAAATTTTGACGCTATAAACGCCATCCCACTTGCTATTTCCCCTGCCCATCGAGACATATCCTTGGCGAGGGACTCGTCCAGTTCTGTTTCATTGACCCCGCATGAGGGTCCCGGTTGCGTGTCCGACTCATCAAATACCTCTTCACGTCCAGCTAGTCTAGCTATCGAAGTCCTACATTCTATCAAATAACTCCGGAGTGAGCCCAAATCACAAAGCTCAAGAACGAGAAAAATTCGCCGCTTTTTTAATTCCGACGTGCAGGCCCCAATTAGTTCCACAATATGAGGATGCTTCCCCAAGAAAGACAACATTTTTATTTCAAACATGAAGCTCCTCAAGGTTGTCGTCAGACAAGGTTCTTTATTGGCCATTTTAATAGCCACCTTCTCTGGTTCCCCCGTTGGTGCTTGCATTACAGTTCCACGACACACTTTTGCGAATGCTCCAGATCCCAAACAGGGAGACTCCTCATCAATTATTAAACTTGTTTTGGACAGTTCATGATGTGATATTTTATTAATTTTCGCGATACTTTCGTCATTCCCAAGAATGTCGTTGGTACGTCGTCCATTGAACAACTCGGCAATTTCTGTCTCCGTCAAATTGTTAGAATAGAGGGATTTTAGGAGGAAGCAGATGGTGATCAATAAAGTTGCGACGATAATGATTGTAACAGGAATGACCAACATTTCCACACTGGACAGATTTGGCTTTCCCAATAACTTAATTTCAGCCAACTTTAATGCAGCTGGACAGGGCAAAAACAAAAAATGAGATTAGTTAATCAGGAGCCAAATCTAACTAGATTAGTTATTGGGGCTGTCTTATCAACATAAAGTATATAAACGGCAGTTACCTTGCTTCTTATCTTCAAATATGTAATCATTAATGGTTTCCGGAAATGGGTCTTTTTCTACCAACCTCCACCATCCATAAGTTGATCTTGTACTTGGTCCATCGTCCGTGGTTTGGAAATCAAATGCAGATGAGAAGAAAACAGTTGTGTTGCTTCCAACAGCGCATTTGTTAATTTGCTCCCAGAATCGTACAAACTGCAATAAATCCTTCGCATGGTCTCCATCATAAATCATCCACCCCGTTAAAAATGTCACTTGCACATTCCTTGTCTCACTGCCAAAATATTTGTTAACTTCCTTTACGCAGTTTTCAAACATTGCCGTTAACATTGGTAAGACTCGGTCAACTCCCAGTTTTGTCAACTCAGAGGTTAGAGTTGCTTCAATATAAATTCCATCTGCTCCTAGCAGATGGACATAAGAATCAACTACGCGCATCGCTTTGCCAAATTCTGCCCGGTCATTGCATATTACCACGTCGACTTTAATACCCAACCTAAAAAGTTTTAATTCTGTGGATTTTTTTCCGATGTGTAAGAAAATGTCTTCTATGGACAAAATTGATGGCGCATAACATAAGTGCGTGACGGTCATGGGAGCAATTCGATTAGCTTCTGTGGACCATTTTATCACTTTGTCGAGGGTGGACTCATCAAATGTCATCATCACCTGCATGTTCTTGTTATACTTCCGATTAAACTTTGCCAAGCTAGGAATCCAAAGCCCTTC
>JAQIXQ010001032.1:0-18077 GCA_034700485.1 Pseudosinella alba
TATGACTCTTGGTTTAATAATACAAATAGCGAAATGGAGATACTATGCAATTCTTGGTCACAATGCATAAACTTTGCTTGACGATTCTGGACATTATAAGAGTACTGTATTCGCCAGTTGTCCACCTGCAACAACTTAATTCGTCAAGGAGACATCTTCAAGCATTTTGCTAATCCACTGTGGAAAATTTCGTAAAGTTTTACAACAGCGACGCTGCTGTTGTTGATGTCCAAAATGACACACTTCTGTACTGGACGCAAAGCTGTGCCTATGGACAGCAGGGATTCACCTGTTCTTTTTGCGCCCACATTGCTTTGAAATTTGAATTTAATGTTTGTGTTCTGTTACTTAGCTATGCCGTAACCTTATATGTGACTCTTTGTTTAATAATACAAATGGCGAAATACAGATACTATGCAATTTTTAGTCACACTGCATAAAATTTGCTTGACGATTCTGGACACTACAAGAGTACTGTATCCGCCAGTTGTCCACCTGCAACAACTTAATTCGTCAGAGAGATATCTTCAAGCATTTTCCTAATCCACTGTTAATTATTTCGTAACGTTTTACACCAGCGACGCTGCTGTTGTTGATGTCCAAAATGACACACTTCTGTACCGGGAGCAAAGCGGAGCCTAAGGTCAGCAGGGATACACTTGCACTTTTTGCGCTCATATGGCTTTGCATTTCGCTTTCAATATTTGCGTTCTGTTAGTCAGCTATGCCGTAATCTTAAATATGACTCTTGGTGTCATAATACCAATGGCAAAATGGAGAAACTATGCAATTCTTGGTCACAATGCGTAAACTTTGCTTGACGATTCTGGACATTTTAAGGGTGCTGTATTCGCCAGTTGTCCACCTGCAGCAACTTAATTCGTCAACGAGATAACTTCAAGCTTTTTGCTAATCCACTGTCTATTATTTCGCAACGTTTTACACCAGCGACGCTGCTGTTTTTGATGTCCAAAATGACACACTTCTGTACTGGGAGCAAAGCGGGGCCTAAGGTCAGCAGGGATACACCTGCACTTTTTGCGCTCACATAGCATTGAATTTTGATTTTAATATTTGTGTTCTGTTACTCAGCTAAGCCGTAACCTTAAATATGACCCTTGGTTACATATTACAAATGGCGAAATAGAGATAATCTGCAATTCTTGGTCACAATGCATAAACTTTGCTTGACGATTCTGGACATAAGGGTACTATGCAATTAAGTTGTTGAAGGTGGACAACTGGCGAATAGTTATCGCCAGTTGTCCACCTGCAACAACTTAATTTGTCATAGAGATATCTTCAAGCATTTTGCTAATCCACTGTCTATTATTTCGCAACGTTTTACACCAGCGACGCTGCTGTTGTTGATGTCCAAAATGACACACTTCTGTACTGGGAGCAAAGCGGGGCCTAAGGTCAGCAGGGATACACCTGCACTTTTTGCGCTCACATAGCTTTGAATTTTGATTTTAATATTTGTGTTCTGTTACTCAGCTATGCCGTAACCTTAAATATGACCCTTGGTTAATACAAATAGTACAAATAGCGAAATACAGATACTATGCAATTTTAAGTCACAATGCATAAAATTTGCTTGACGATTCTGGACACTACAAGAGTACTGTATCCGCCAGTTGTCCACCTGCAACAACTTAATTCGTCAAAGAGATATCTTCAAGCATTTTGTATCCAATGTTTATTATTTCGTGACGTTTTCCACCACCGATTCTACTGTTTTTGATGTCCAAAATGACACACTTCTGTACTGGAAGCAAAGCTGTGCCTAAGGACAGCAGGGATACACCTGTTTATTTTGCGCTCACATAGCTTTGAATTTTGCTTTCAATATTTGCGTTCTGTTAGTCAGCTATGCCGTAACCTTGAATAAGGCCCTTGGCTTCTATATACAAATGGCGAAATGGAGATACTATGCAATTTATGGTCACAATGCTTAAATTTATTTCAAGAATTTGGACACTACTAGTGTACTGTATCTGCCAGTTGTCCACCTGCAACAACTTAATTCGTCAAAGAGACATCCTCAAGCATTTTGCTAATCCAATGTTCTTAATTTCGATACGTTTTACACCAGCCACGCTGCTGTTGTTGATGTCCAAAATGACACACTTCTGTCCTGGGAGCAAAGCGGGGCCGAAGGACTGCAGGGATACACCTGTGCTTTTTGCGCTCACTTAGCTTTGAATTCTGATTTTAATATTTGTGTTCTGTTACTCAGCTATGCCGTAACCTTAAATATGACTCTTGGTTTAATAAGACTAATAGCGAAATACAGTTACTATGCAATTTTTAGTCACAATGCATAAAATTTGCGTGACGATTCTGGACACCACAAGAGTACTGTATCCGCCAGTTGTCCACCTGCAACAACTTAATTCGTCAAAGAGATATCTTCTAGCATTTTGCTAATCCACTGGTAATTATTTCGTAACGTTTTACACCAGCGACGCTGCTGTTGTTGATGTCCAAAATGACACACTTCTGTACCGGGAGCAAAGCGGAGCCTAAGGTCAGCAGGGATACACTTGCACTTTTTGCGCTCATATGGCTTAGAATTTCGCTTTCAATATTTGCGTTCTGTTAGTCAGCTATGCCGTAATCTTAAATATGACTCTTGGTTTAATATTACAAATGGCAAAATGGAGATACTATGCAATTCTTGGTCACAATGCTTAAACTTTGCTTGACGATTCTGGACATTTTAAGGGAGCTGTATTCGCCAGTTGTCCACCTGCAGCAATTTATTTCGTCAAGGAGATATCTTCAAGCATTTTGCTAATCCACTGTCCATTATTTCGCAACGTTTTACACCAGCGACGCTGCTGTTGTTGATGTCCAAAATGACACACTTCTGTACTGGGAGCTAAGCGGGGCCTAAGGTCAGCAGGGATACACCTGCACTTTTTGCGCTCACATGGCTTTGAATTTTGATTTTAATATTTGTGTTCTGTTACTCAGCTATGCCGTAACCTTAAACATGACTCTTGGTTTAATAATACAAATAGCGAAATGGAGATACTATGCAAGTGATGGTCACAATGCTCAAATTTATTTCAAGATTTTGGACAGGGCAAGAGTACTGCATTCGCCAGTTGTCCACCTGCAACAACTTAATTCGTCAAAGAGACATCCTCAAGCATTTTGCTAATCCAATTTTCATCCAGCGACGCGTATGTTGTTGATGGCCAAAATGACACACTTCTGTACCGGAAGCAAAGCTGTGCCTATATGGATTGACACTTCTAGCTCCGGTAATTCTTCCGACATCTATGTTTGGAACAGCACAAACTTTAAATTGGGTGGAAATAACATGACATTGATTAATGATCTGCTGACTGATGAGGTTAAAGACAAAATGTACTGTGGGTTTACCACCGTCAAGGGACTCCTCCCTAGCTTTAATTACTGCTTGCACTGACGAGGGAACGAGCCGAGGGTGGGTTACCCTTCCACATATGAGAAAATACTTTTCTAGACATTTTTTTTTGCGCTGATTACGAATATGAACTCCGTTTTCTGTCAATGACAAATATTGACCACAAGGGAACTTCCCCATATGCTAACACGTGTTTTTGATTTTTTAAATTGAAATTCCGTTTTTCAATAAAATGGTGTTTTGTACTATTTTCATCGTTTTATGACAAATATCTTTATATCTACGTGTTGCATTTAAAAACGGATTTCAGATTCGAATTCTACACATTAAAATGCATCGATTTGACTACTTGGTCGACCTGGTTATATAGGTAACCCTACACCCACAAATGGTCCCTTGCGGTCAAAATTTGTCATTGACAGAAAACGGAGTTCATATTTGTATTTGGTCCAGAAAAGTATTTTCACATATGGGGAAGGGTAACCCACCCTCGGGACGTCCATTTCCAAAACTCAGAAATGGAATTCTTGACAATCTTCATTAAAGCTAACTTGGACCCTTTGCACCATCTACTCTTGTGGCGGAAAGCTTGATAGTCCACGTACTTTAGCTTGTTTTTTTCTTCTAATAATTGAAGTTAAGGAGCATGAGGAGAAACAGAATTTAGCAACGTTATTTAGTTAGCAAAAACCCCCTGTTTTGAGATGAGGTATTTCTAAGAAAATTACTGGACCAGTTGGGTACATATTACAATATCAAACTTGGTGTCATTCGACAGCCAATTGCATGCATTAATAAAAAAAATACGAACGATGTTATGACACGCCCCCCCACGTCCTAGGTCTATTTTGAAACTTTAAAATTGGCGTTTCATTGTGTGCCGCCTGCCATTAAATTGATTTTATGATTGCATATTGTAGAGCGTCCAATATTACATATGATACCGAAGAAAAATAATTAATGATAGGCGGCTTCAAGTTTTCAAATAGGTTAAAAGTTTAACATTAACAGGTTATGAGAAGGAGGGACTAACAAGATTTTAGGGCGGTTTTGAATCAATTATGCAAATTATGTCAGAATCCATATTATATTGTGCACTTTCGTATAATGGGCAAATGCATTTTCGAAAGTTTGGCAAAAAAATCAAGTGATCGCACGGTCCGAAGTGAAAGCCCCAGCCCAACCCCAACCCAAGATGTCCCTGCTCTCAAGAACATGACTTTAGATGAGCGGTTGAATGCTGTCAAGGAGTTCCGATTGTGCTTCCACTGCCTGAAAAAGGGTCACAGTGTTTCCAAATGACGAAGCGAAAGAAAGTGCGACATTGATGACTGTGGAAGACGACATCATCGATTGCTTCATCGTCCATATCCCGAGAGTAGCCTTACCCCAAATCGATTTGTGAGCAGTCGGTCCCAAGAGGATAGCCAGTCATCAGAATCGTCTGGAGAAGATGAACCGGAAGCTGTTGGGAACATGTCCACGGCTCAGTGCAGCGGTTCTCTCCCCATCATCCCTGTGTGGGTCAGCGGCCCCCGAGGAGAGAAGAAAGTCTACGCCCTGTTGGATACCGGAGCCAGTTTCACCATGTTGGAAAAGGAAGGAGATTGGACTGGATGGAAAGGAGGAGACGCTCGACTTTACTGTGTTTGGGGCCCGGAGAAGTGAGGCAAGCAAAGATATCAACTTTACCATATCAGGAGCTCACCGCAACGCATAGCAGTACCCTATCAAGAAATGTCACACCATGAAGAAGTTAGGCAAACCTGGAATCACGGTGAAGGCGGAAGAGCTAAAGAGAAAATATTCATACCTTCGACGCATGAAGGCGAGGTCCATGCATAATGCAGTTCCCCAGATGCTTCTTGGATATTACCAGTACATCCTGTATTATTCGAAGTTCGCCTTGGTGCCCAACAGGAGCCCTGACAAACCGTGCGTGTAACTTGGGATGGTATGTCAAGACGAAGGGTGATATGAAAACAGTCTCCCTTGCCCATCATATCAATGCGGAAAATGTCAATCCACTTGTGAAGCCATCAACATTATCATCTCATGTCACTCATCTGGAGGCGATGGAAGATGATGATAAGAAAGAAAATGGAAGAATCTGAGAAGGATATAGTTCCAAACTGGGAAGGAGCCACTCCAGTGATACCGGATATGAAACCGGAAGAAGTTCAGCATAGATCTCCCCAGCTAGATTAACGTGGGGAAGCAGTCATTCTTGTTACTCATGATCACGGAGAGGAAGACATTGTGGAACCGAGGAAGTCTGCCATTGATGAACCCCAGATTGAATGCTCTAGTGAAACAGTTTCGAAATCTCCAGTCTAGCATGCCAAAATGGATGCCCTGAAGGTCACAAACGGTAAGACATTCCAAACTGGAAGGAGACAAGAAGTATTCATCGTGAGTAGTGCTCCTGTCGTACGTGTTCAATCAGCAGTACCAGATGAACAGTTTGCCTATACCCCTTCCCGGAAGATGCCACATCCAGCAGTTGTCAAGGATCAACGGGGAATCCCATTCGTCCAGATCCAGATGTACGAAAATCCTAGCCTGCACATCCTGGATGAGATCTGGAGACACATGATTCGCAAGTTGGAGGTGTTGGCCAAGAGAAGAGAGAAGATAATCAAGTTGGAAAAGGACACTCGTGGATAGATCCCCGAAAGTTCGAGATTCCCGAGGAGGGCATTGGTCCGTCCAGTCATCGTCGGCCTGCTGCAGTACGCCAGTGGGATCGCGACATGTCGCTGGGAGGGAGAATACTTGCGGCCGATGGAGATTTTTTTATTGAATTTTACATACATTTTATTTTAGTTGCTATGCATTTTATAGCAGTTTTTATCTGTAGTTGCCATGAGTGCTATTAAGTTAAGTTTAGAAAATGGTAGAGAGAGAGGTCAACGGATGAGTTTTGGTCTGTCAGTAGGTGAAGAAGCTTGTCAAGGTCACTCCGTCAACGGTCTTTTCCATTTAGCTAAAGCACTTTCTACAACAAACAGCCAGCGAAAAATAGTGAAGTGAAGTTCAAGTCAGTTATCATGGTCAGTCAGATTTTCGATAAGTTCTAATTGTCAATTAAAGTTAATTTTTTGTCAGTTAATTACGTTTTGGATCTGAGTATCCGTTTGTCAATTTTGTGTATGCTTTGATTTATGGTGAAGAATACATGTCATAATTTTAACTTGAAGTCGTGCCCGTCATTTTACGTTAACAAGTAACTATTTTGATCAGCAACTAGAAGTTAAAGTTAAGTTCGGAACTGAGCTTCCGGTCCCGTCACCATCATCTCTGATAAGCATACTGGTCCTGAACTATCGAAGTGAAGCCGACAGCCTTACACCCTGTCGCGAGTTACCACTTGGAGTGCATTTGTAACTCAAGGGTACATTTGACATTGATCACGTTAAAAAATGATTGACGTGCATATACGAATAAAGCCCACTGCATATTTAATTATCCAATTCCATGAGCGGATTCGTGAAGTTGGCTTGCTCCTTCAATTGGATAAGAGTTTGAGGGGCGATGGCCAGGGATTCGTTGCGCGCCAGGACCTGAGCCGGATTTCGGAGTGCGCTTAGCTCTGGGACCGGGTTGGAGGTGAGGCGGCACTCTCCCACGGTATGGTTCAGGATATGGATTCCTAATTGTCGGGGAAAGGTAAATTGTCCGCGGTGAGATAAGTTGGGAGTATCCCCGGAATATAGACCGTTGGTAATCCATCCCATGTAGATTTCTCGTCTTTAGGCTCAGTAGAGAAGGTGACGGATCCATGGGAGGTTGTTAAATTCCAGGGCTCCATTTGTCTTGTGAAATTTCCGACGAAATAGTAAGTCCCGGTTCCACCATTTGGTGACTGTTAGAAATAATCATACCAAATATTTCTAAATATTTTTATAACCAATTTCGTAATCAAGTTTTCCGGGATTTTTTAACAGAAAGTTTGACTTTTTCACACAAAAGGTATTCCAAAATATAAAACATTTCGTGGCTTCGCAAACATTTGGCTGCGTATAATCTTACATATCCATTACCACAAACTTTTACAAATCTCGCGCTTCGCGCTGCGCTCTCATTTTATGTAGAGTTTATGTAAAAAAGTTAATTATGATTAAAATAAAGAAGTTATATAATTTTAATACTTTAACTTTAATCTTTTCAATTGCTGAATGGGAAGAATCTAGGGAATACAATGCCTAAAAGAGTTTTAACATCGCCCCAGTAGAATTAAAGTTGTCTAAACTGTTTAATTATTTATTTTTATAATAATTAACTTTTAACATAACCTGCAACTCCACATAAATAGCGACCGCACAGCGCGAGCTCGCAAGTTTTTGCTAAGTGAAAAAAGCTCAGCAATGGATCAACAAATCTACCTGAAAACTGCCGTTTAAAAATGCCCACCTTTTTTTGCCCCCGCCAAAAATGTCAGGGATTTTAAAAAAAAAACTCTGGAAAAAGCCCGCTTAAAAATTACCACCTTTTTTTCCCGCGTCCCCCGCCAAAAATGTCGGGGTTTTTAGAAAATATTTCTGGAAATAGCCACTTTAAAATGGCCACCTTTTTTCGCGCGTTCCCCACTAAGAATTTTTCTCGTTTTAGATTTTTTTTGGAATTTGGATTCCGGGCTTTTGGGCACCCACAAATCGTGCTCGGGACAAATTTGTAAGATTCTAGATGTCAGTTCTTACCCCATTACTAATGCTGACAAAAAGCACACACAGCTCAACCGTCTCATTGTTGGGCAGGGTCACATTAAAACTCGGTAAATCGGGGCATTCCCAAACTCCATCGTGGCTTCCCACAGGAGGATTATTCCCAATTTCGCTCTCCTTGGTCCAACTTTTGAGATCCGATGAAACGTAAAATTCAACTCTGTCCCAGACAGCAAGGGTCAAAACCCACTGCCCATCATGGAACCTGACCTTGGGGTCGCGGAAGTCGAATATCTCGTAGTCGAATGTCGTTGCGTTCAGTACCGGGTTCCCGGGGTATTTTGCGAAGGTCATCCCTCCGTCCAAACTGTATGCGCCGCTTTGAGTTTGCGTTTCACCGGCACTGGTACAAATGGCTACGACGGGGTCATACATTGATGAGTTCTTGAATCCGGTCGTGTTCCCAAAATCAACCACGGCACTGTCACTGAAAATTGTTCCAATCTCGTCGGGGTATAGGGCTATCGGAAGGTGTTCCCAGGTGGCCAGATCTCGTGAAATTGCGTGACCCCAGTGCATTGGGCCCCAATTCTGGGCAACAATGTACGATATGAAATTACAATTTAAGCCTCTAATCGTAAGATATTTATATATTTGGTAGTATTTTTGGCTCACCATGCTATTCGGGAGATGCTGGAAAAATAAATGATAAAAACCAATTCTAGCCCCAATTTAGTGGTTTATCCAATAAAAGTAGTCATTCTGACAGTAGAATTCGTTTTTTCCAAAAACGGATTCCAGATTCGTAATCTACGCCCTAAAATTAGTATAAATGGACACCTTGGTCGGTACTTTGTGAAAACTTAATTTTCCCCCCAAATCCACCTTTCCCCCCTGGGGTAAGGTAAAAGGGCCCACTCCGAGCAAATGAGACCGACATTGTCTATTCTACGTTAAAATACACCACTGTGCCAACTTTCAGCCCATTTGGAGCGTGGCTGTGTCATGATGCCCCTTGTTAGTCGTGTACGGTTCTGTAATCAACTCAGGACCAGCCTACTTCATCAACCTGGATTTTTGGACAAGCTGTGGATGTCGGACGAGTCGCATTTTCATCAGGACGGCTACGTCAATCGCCACAACTTCCGGTACTGGAGCGATGAAAATCCAAGAATCCTGCATGAAAAGTCGCATCATCCTCAGAAGGTCACGGTTTGGTGTGCTATTGGCCCATCCGGCATCTTCGGACCATACTTTTTCGAGGATGGGATCGGAGCTGCAGTTACAGTAACGTCTGAAAACTAAACCCACATGCTGAGACGCTACCTGGAACCAGTGCTTCGACGGCGACGGCTACGGAACATTTGGTTTCAACAGGATGGCGCAACACCCCATACTGCTAGGGTCACCAGGGACTTGCTGAGGAATATGTTTCCGGGTCAACTCATCTCTCGGTTTGGGGACATTCAGTGGCCCTCCAGATCTCCTGACTTGACCAGTGCAGATTTTTTTTTTTTTGGGCACCTTAATAATCGTGTTTAACCTCGGCCCATACACACCATTGTGGAGTTGAAGCAAAGGATTCGTGAAGAAATTCAAGCAATATCGCCAGAAATGTTTGAAAATGTCACACGCAGTTTCGTCAATCGGATCGAAAATTGTCTCAAAGAAAATGGGGGTCACCTTAAAGATGTAATTTTTTAATTTTGTAATTTTTATGAATCCAAAAGTTTATATTTTCAATTGCAATATGTAAAATTAAGTTATAGCTATGAATAATAAAATGATCGCCATGTTTTAGGTGATCCCTTGAGATGGGGAACTCTTTATAAGCATATATATCTACTCGCATGCATATGAATTTGTAAGAGAGTTCTAGTTAAGTGTTTATGTAAATCAAAATAATCTGATCTTTCATTCTAGCTATCTTTCAGCGAGAGTTCATCAACTCTCAAACATTAGTCAAACATTATAAATCCACCCTCGAATGCGGCGACCGTAAAATCCTATGCTGGAGATGGGGAGCTGTGAGGGAAAATAATTTTCGTGTAAATTGACCAAGAGTTATTTTGATCATTAGAGTGACCTTCGAGGGCGGAGTTCATTATCATTTGGATTTTGGCACTAGTGAATCATAAAGGCCCTACATCGGAGTGATACGTTTGGAAGGTTTTGGAAATGGATTCATAAGGTTCACCGAAAAGGTGAACCGAAATGGGCAGCGCAAATAGTAAGCTGTGAAGTAGGTTAGAAGATGGAGCAGATCTGGGGCGGGCTACCATACATTCCAAGTTGGCCAAAACCGGGGTTCCATCAGGGATTGAGGTTACCGAAACGGAGGGGGGACCTGGATGAACCTATTCCAGAGCCCAGTTATAATTGATTTGGATGTGGACATCCGGGGTAAACGTGGTTGTGAAAGCTCGGTAGCACTGGGGACCGGGATATTGGTTTGGTCCGGTTGGAAGTTTAAGGAGGCAAGTCAGAAAGGGGGATTGTGATTATTAGAAGCTGTGGAGAGTTATGGGTGGACAACGCAGGAGTTGCTAATTGTTTTTTTGCCTCGGGGATAATTGTTTTGGTATCACCCACACCGGAAGTTCTTGGATTATCCCGGTACACGAACTTTTATACTAATCTCCCCAGGGTTTTGGAGGTTGGGGAAGTACAGTATTTCCAAACGAAGCTTTCAATGGAAAGGTGTGATGAAGATAATGAAACCCCTATGGAGCACTGGGAAGTGATTCCCCCGTATTTGCTTTCAATGATGGGGATCAGAGATTGTACGCTGCATATCTGGTTCCAGACAGTCTTGGTTTCCGTGTACTGGGCACACGTAAAAGTAAAATACATGTGAAGGATGGGGATGGTGAACCTCCGGATTTTATTAACACAGCAAAGCTATGCCACCTTAACTGGGTTATTATTTCTATATGGTTCTAAACTGGGTTCTTAGTAACCCAGTATAGATTTCCTGCGTTAATAAAATCCGGAGGTTCACCATCCCTATCCTTCACATGTATTTTACTTTTCTGTGTGCCCAGTACACGGTAACCAAGACTGTCAGAAACCAGATATGCGGCGAACAATCTCTGATGGGAATACGATAAAGGGACCCCTATGGTGCACCGGGAAGTGATTCCTATGGACTTGCGTCCAAGGATGGGCATGCTGCGTATATCAGGCTTATAATTGGGGCGAGTCATGTTGGCTTTGTGATTTCCTGCTCAAACCGTTATAAACCTGCACCAGTATACTGGCCTGCTTTCGCATGTGCTGACAGGTGTTTGCCTTGGGAAGGAAGCCAGGTGAGTAACCCCCCTGGCGTGGGACTTGATACACCCACCCAACGTGCAATTGGGGCTTGCTCTAACCTGACTCTCCGACAGTCGGAAGTTCAGTTAAGGAAAAAAGGGTTGGTAACTGGGCAACCTCTATTGGTGCTGCAAAACTGTCAGCTGCTGTGGGGTAAGCTGGTGGCAAGGGGGAAGTAACTGTTTGCCTCATGGCCTTGCTGTCAGAGGTAGGTATGAAAACCCTGAAAAAGCATCTAGATGACCCAGTGGTTAAGGTTCCCTTGCAGGTAGTTCGGCCCTTTAATTAAGACATCAGCGTCCCATCATAATTATTTATCGCCCCAAGTAGGTATTCCTTCCGCCGCATAGTAGATTTCCCTGTAGTTTAATCAGTGGCTTTTCAAAAGTACGCTGCAAATTAAACAAGGATGTTCGTAAATCGTTCCGTGTAGCAGTTTAAGGAATTAGGTGTTGGTTGATCCCAGGTTATGTTAGGTAGGTTAGGTAGTTTCCAAAAATTATATGGTTTCAAATACAAACGTGTGATTAAGTATCGGATAGGCAAACTATTAACTAATATCACACAATTCTCTTACTAATACAAATCATTTCGAATTATATATATTATATATGATCAACTCCTACTTTGACGAAGATGCCGAATTGTGACGTTGTGATGTTTGCGTAATATTTATGTCATAGTTCACCAAGTTCACAATGAAGATTTGTCAGGAGAAAATGCTTGAATGAATTCATTTTCGGCTCCGTTTTAGCTCTCGGTACCGACGAATTTATTCTTAAGGTGACTTGTATTAGGGAGGACATCACTTTAGATAAAAGTAATAAATATAATAGCGATTAGGCTAAAGTAATTAGGATAATTAAAATTAGCCTATATTAATAAGCAATTAGTATACCACGCATTTAGGATAATTGTAAAAGTTAGGCTAAACCTCTGTTATATAGTACTCTCCTCTATTCTCCCATGTTTGCATTAGTGTGTTGCTTGATTGCTTGTCAATTCTATTTAACTTTGGTGGTGGTTCCCACCCAACTTGAATTGAACAAGTACTAAGGTTTATTCCATAGTACTTGATAAGATCTTTTTTGGTTTCTTCTATTTTTATGAACGTATCTACCAATGTCAGTAACTCCCTATGAGACATGCGATCAATCTGAGCAAATACAGACGCTTTGTTTTTCTAATCCCTAGGTTAGTTAGCGACTTTTTCCTTTATTAGTTCATGGAAGAGTAGGTTTAAAAAAATTCTGAATTTGAAAGCACAGAAACAGAATATTATATTTCTTGACACGTTTTCAGCATAGATAAGTTGGATAGCAGTGAAAAAAATATGCATAGCAGGTGTAAACACTCATGTTTGAGACAAAATCGTATAAGAATCGAAAATAAAATTATTCCATTCTATTTAATCTTTGAAATAAATCTTTTCTTCCAAAACTTGTAAAATACGGCATACGCCTTGCCACACGCGATCATTTCAATTTCCCTTTTGCTCGAGCCCAGGTCAATTTAAATTTTACATGAAAGAGTTTCTAATTTAATAAATAAATAATGACCAACTTCCTGCCACCAAAAATTCCCATCTTTGAACTTGACCTCACTTTTTCACATAGCTAGCGATTACTGAAAGCAGATTTTAAAGAATCAATGCCATTCAAAAATTCCAAAAAAATTATACTAAATATGGCATTGTACTAATTGCTTGCGTGAGTAGCCTAATTATTTTATCCTACATAACCAGGTATCCTAATTAACTTTATCCTGATTGGATTATCCTAATTACTGTTATATTAATTAATGTTATCCAACGTGACTCACACCCTGTGTATTTGAAGCAGGCATGTTTTAGAGGGGGACATTCATAAACCACTTAACACCTTTGGAGAGTGGGTTGTGGTCCGCCAGTTCTGTTTTAATATTTTTTTTAATGTAGGCTTGACTAGGTGTGTGGTTAGGACCCAAAAATGTAGATTTTGGTGTTACGTAGTTTTTGAATGGCCCCGAATGGGCTTAATTGAGGGTGTAGAAAATTGTAAGCAACTTGTCGTTGCTATTGTAACAGGTTTTAGGTAAATCTGTGAATTCGAATTAATTGAATCCAAATTGTATCAAAATTGAATTTAAGTCGGAAGTGAGCAAATGTCATTTCCGCAGGTTGAGGATACTTTTCGATCGGATCGCCCATCGTCAAATCTGTAGTTTTATGTCAAATGTAAAATCCCTAAAAGTGTCAAAATTCCAATTGTGTGATTAATTAATTGTGTAAGATTGTTAATCAAACTCCTTTCCGTCTCTGTCTACTTCATTGTTAAAAATATGAATAGAGATAAATACCATCCGGATTTCCGTCAATTGGCGCAGTCAAGCAGTCCAACGGAGTTGGAATCGAACCGGAAGTCATGGCGGAGACGCGAGTTGTACGGGAGAGAAGGGGCCGGAGGAAGGAGACAAAGAAAGAAAACAAAAATAATTTATGCAAAGCGAGCATGTTACCAATGTTTGCTGGTTGGATTTAGGTCAAAAGAATGCCGTTCCAAGAAGACCTGCACAAACTGTAAGAAGGAGCATGATGTGTCGATATGCCCCGATCTCCCAGAAAATGGTAATTCTTCAGATGTGGTGAAAAAGACGACTGACAGGACGTTTTCCAACCATTCCATGGAACCTGGAGTCCTTCTACAAACCCTAGTAGTGAAATTAATTCACAATGGACTATAAAGGAAGTTCGAGCCATCATCGATACCGGATTCGTGAGGTCATACATTACGAAGAGGGCAGTGCAGGTGCTCAAGATTAGTTCGGTTCAGTAGCCCTGAAACACGGATTATTTGGGGGGACCGACACGAACGAAATTCAGCATGGCCGGTATGATGTGATGATATCCAACCTGGAAGATGACTTCGCAGCAACTTTCTCGATGATGGATCAAGTCAAGATTTGTGGGCCGGTATCAAGGATTCCAGAAGGGGCCTGGATGAAGGAATTTCATCAAAAGAAAATAACTTTCTCAGATGTTGGCAGTGACTGCCCGGATATCCATGTCCTGTTTGGTGCAGATTCGGTTGGGAAGATTTTCACGAACCAAATACACTCATCCACAGCGGGACCATTTGCCATGAAGACAAGACTGGGATGGACTGTGATGGGTACCCGAGCTTTGGTGTAAAAATCCGTCACTTCTCAGCCTGATGAATCTCAATCGAGATATGGAACAGCTTTGGAACTTGGAATCCCTATGAATTAAGGATCCAATCCAAACATCATCAGAGCTGGAGAGAAGCCGTGTAGCAATGGTCAAATTAAACCGTGAGATCACTGTCAATAATGAAGGAAGATATAATGTTGGCCTTCCATGGATAACAGGACATCCGCCTGCAGCTGACAACTTGGAGGTTACCTAGATAAGATTGTTTACTGCCACGAAGAGGCTAGAGAAGGTAGCCAACGTACCTGCATACAACAAAGTATTCAAAAAGTGGGAACAACAGGGAATTATCGAAGAAGGAAAAGACGACTTGGGGGTAACTAAGAATATTAGTTACCTGCCCAATCGTCCGGTTTTCAACCCAAATAGCACCACTACTCCAATACACCCGGTATTTGATGCATCTTGTCGGTCCAGTGGATGCCCATCCGTTAATGATTGTTTAGAAAAAGGAGAAAATTTAATTGTGCTGGTGCCCGCCATTGTGACCCGATTTCGGTTAAGCCGGATTGGAATGACATCAGACATACAGAAGGCATTTCTCCAAATCAGCCTGAGAAAAGAAGATCTAAAATTCTTACGATTTCATTGGTGGGAGGGAAAAAGAGATAGTAACTCCAGCAGAAAACTAATCATTGCTGAGCACCGAATACCGAGTCACATGGGAGTCACAACCCTCATTTGTCATTTGAGGGAGAACTTCTGGATCACGGAGGCAAGGGTGACTGTGAAGAAGGTCATTTCCCCATGCATAATTTGCAAGACATTCCGTCAGGAACATCACTGGAGAAGAAGGGACGTTGCCGACAGATCGAGTTCAAGATGCTGCTGTATTTGAATTCGTTGGATTCGACTATGGAGGACCACTTCACCTCAATGATGGGAGTAATTGGTTTGTTCTGTTCTCCTGTCCAGTGTTTCGAGCAATGCTGGCTTCGTCTCTCTCAACTAAGGAATTGGTCATGTGCCTACGTCGTTTCATAGCACGAAGGGGGAAGCCCGCTGTAATCTACTCGGAAACCGGAAGAAATCATTGGCATTAGATACATATTGGATTATTGCATTTGTCAACTAATTGCTTGTTTCGGGGCTGGGACTCATCTACAGCATGCTAATTCCATATGTGATGATTAAGCCAGTCATCTAATATAAATAATTATTATTATTCATTAAGTTATCCTTTAGAACAAAGACCGTTGCAGGTCTTTGTTCGATTTTTGATGACCAAGATGAGCTGTAACTAAAATGCTTGCAAATATTTCAATGGTAATATATGAATTTTGTTTCTTTTATTATTGGCTTTTCTATGAAATGAGTTTCACATTTAGATAAAAATGAAATGCAATTAAGCGAATTACGCCAAATTCAATTTAGGAATACGACGAGATGAGAGTGTACAAGGTTCGGCAAACACCTCGATAATAAATTGATCTTTACTTGTTTGTTTGCTTTGCCATTATTTTGCTGTAATACTTGCATTAATTGTGTGCCTACGATTACGACAATTCGCCACAACTTGAGTCCGGATCTGTACGGAACATATTCAAATTTTGAGTTTTGAGTTGTACATTTCCCCATATGATTGGATTATAATTGTCAAATACCTGCCTACTCTGTCGTATTTTCATAGAGATTTTTTAGGAATAGCTAGGGTTGAAAAGTTAGACTTTGTTTCTTCTTCCTTTCAACTCCTTCTTTTCTGTAGATTATGCCCCATCTGGGCCAGGGAAACAACAAATTGTTCGAAAACATTTCCTTTTCAGCTTGGGTTAGAATGCCTTCAGCAAACACCCAAGCAAGTGTAAATGTAAAATTGTGTAGAAAAGCACGCCACTTCCAATTCAGCCCTTGCCGACTTACCTGCATTGGCTTTTGCCCTTGTGAAAACCTACCATAATACTCAATTGTAGTTAGTAATTAGGGAAGTTAATAAAATGTAGAGTTGACTGACAGTGAGTTAATCGCAAGATAACGGATTTGGGGATTGTAATCGGCTTTTGATTGATTTTGGTGAATTATTCGGGGAGAAACATTTGTTCTAATATTTTGATTTTGATTGTTGGATTTTTGGGGAAGAAATAAAAAGTTAATTTAATTGTTGTCAGTAACCACAGTCACCCGCTGGTCAGTACCGAACCAAATTATCATCGACTGTAACCTGAGCTCATCCCATAACTTCCTGGAGAAAGTATCTGTGTTTTTGACATTGTGGCGCCCCCGGTTAGACCAGTTATCGTGACCTGTGACCTCTGCAACGACCAGCATCAACCCCCTCATCCGGAGATCAAAGTTGAAGACGAGACTGCTACCACCGAGGAAGAAAGTGACCCCCTCAGTACCGGGTCTGTGGAAGAGAAGGCTCGTCGGTTAAGTGTGAACACCGAGACCCCCTCAAAATCTACATCCCCCTCCGCCAAGATGTCAGCCTCCGATACTTCCCGTTACTTCCTCGACCTCAAACTGAAGCACATCGAGGGAGAATTCCAACAGCTTGTCGACGCCGTGGACGCTGCGACAGACCTTCAGGAAGTGGATGCTTGTCTGAAGATCCTCAGAGTCTTTCGGAAATGAACTAAATCTACCCGATCTAGCCCTTTCTTACTAATCACTATAAGCTGTACGTATTGACTAGGCCCTACTACAAACGACTAGCCCTGCTTGCTTGGCCCTACTAACTCTAACTTGGGAGGGCAATGAAGGTCAGGGTCGAGCTATATGTCTAAATGATGAGGAGGCTACTGTCTAATTAACGTT
The DNA here is from genome assembly GCA_034700485.1 of Pseudosinella alba. Lineage (NCBI taxonomy): Eukaryota > Metazoa > Arthropoda > Collembola > Entomobryomorpha > Entomobryidae > Pseudosinella > Pseudosinella alba. Next base: position 17,339 of record JAQIXQ010001032.1, read on the forward strand.
ACAAATGACAGGACAAACGGACAAAGGCAAGTACAACAAATTAACGTTTTTATTGACACTTTTCGCAGGTACCGAATTGGCGCACACGGCATTGACAAGAATACGGAATTTACAATTCCCAAAATCTTACTACAATTTTTAAAAGCATAATTTAACATCAAAGCACATGCTTTGCATAGTTACTAATAATTAGCCAATTTAATAAGCCAGCATCCTTCCCTCCTTCCTCCACTTACTCCGGGTAAAGGCAAAGATTCCACAAGCTTCGATCCAAATCCAATGTCCCTTCCTCTCTGCTCATTAACTGGGGGTGACGATATTGGATCCTCAGACTTTAGACATCTTTCCAGTCTTCCTTCACCTTTGTGTGGGCGAGATGATACTGCTTCCTTTGCTTTATCCACTTTGCTCTGGACGCTCTGGATTTTACTTCTCAAAGTTATAGTCTCCTCGTACTCCTTATCCATGTCCTCATCACTCCAGTCTTCTTCCGCTTCAGCCATCACGAGCATGATCTGATCATCCAACTTAGTAAGGTACTCTCGATTCTGGATCAGCAACCCCTGGACTACAATCATCCTCTCCATGGAGATGGGCTCTGCTTCCAGCAACCTTTCCAGCTCCTTCACCCTCCCGTTGGATTCAACCCGGACTTGGCTCCCCCATTTCACTAGCTCCTCCACATGCTCCTTCATCACGTACAGCACACGTCACGTCGGGGTTGAATCCAACGGGAGGG